>PVJH01021086.1:0-39364 GCA_004026705.1 Nesogale talazaci
AAGTCAAGTAAAGCAAGACCTCCCACTCTGTTCTTCTTCTTATGGAGTTCTCTGCTAACTCTGGGCTTCTTCTCTCTTTATATGAAGTTGGTAATCAGTTTTTCCATTTCTTTGAAGAAAGATGATGGTATTTGTATTGGGATGGCATTAAACTTATATAGAGCCTTAGATAGGACTGATATCTTGACTATATTCACTATTCTGATCCATGAACTTGGGATAATCTTCCATTTATTGAGGTTACTCTTGGCTTCCTGTAATAGTGTTCTGTAGTTTTCCTCATACAAATATTTTGTTTTTTTAGTTAGGTATATACCTAGATATTTCCGTTTGGGCTTGACTATTGTGAAGGGTACTACCTTTTTAATCCACTGGTCTTGTCCAATGTTTATAACAGTCAGATAGACTTCTGTGCTTTGATCTTATATCCTGCCATCCTACCATATTCCTGAATTGTTTCCAGTACTCCCCTTGTGGAACTTTTGAGATTTTTCATACATAAAATCATATCATCTGTGAATAATGATAGTCTCACCTCTTCTTTTCCCAGGTGAATACCTTTGATATCTTTTCTTTGCCTTATGTTGTTAACCAGGACCTGCAATACGATGTTAAATAAGAGTAGTAACAAAGGGCATCTTTGGCTGGTTCTCAGTGGGATTGTTTCAATCTTTTCTCTATTGACTACCATGTTGGCTGATGGTTTTTCAAATATAACGTGTATTATGTTGAAGAATTTTCCTTCCATTCCTGTGTCTTAAACAGGAATTGGTGTGGGATATGTCAAATGCTTTTTCTGTATCTATCGATATTATCATGTGGTTCTTGTAATTTTTTTTTCATGTCAATGTGGTGAATAATACTAGTGGTTTTTCATATTTTGAACATCCTGCATCCCTGGTTTGAATTCCACTTAGTCATGGTGAATTATTTGCTTTATATTCTTTTCTATTCTATTGGTCAGTATTTTGTTAAGGATTTTGGAATTGATGTTCATCAGGAATAGTGGTCTGTGGTTCCTGATTCTTGTGGGATCCTTGCCTGGTTTAGGTATCAAGGTTATACTAGCTTTGCAGAAAATGTTTGGGAGTTTGCCATCTTTTTCTATGTTCTGGGAGGGTTTGTGTAGAATTGGTGTCAGTTCTTCCCTGAATGCTTGGTAAAATTCTCCTGTGAAGCCTTCCGGCCCAGAGGGATATTTTGTTGATAATCCCTTGATAACTTTGTCTATTTCTTCTATTGCTATGGGTCTGTTGAGATCATTGATGTCCATCTGGGATAATCTAGGGAGGGATTGCTTTTCCATGTATTTGTCCATGTCTTCCAGGTTGTTGAATTCATTGGCGTAAAGGCCTTCATAGTACTATGTAATAATCTTTTTTATTTCATTAGGGTCCATTGAAATGGTTCCTGTTTCGTCCCTCAATCTTGCTATTGAAATGTGTTTCTTTTTTTGGTTAGGTTTGCCAGTAGTCTATTGATCCTTTCAAAGAACCAACTTTTAGTTGCATTAATTTTTTTCCATAGTTTTCTTGTTTTCTCTCTCCTGAATCTCAGCCCTGATTTTTATTATTTCTTTTCTTTTGCTATTAGTAGGACTGTCTTGTTGACTCTGCTCTAATTGCTGTAAGTTTTATGTCAGCAAGGCTATTATAACTCTCTTTTCTTTTTTTAATGTGTGCATGTATTGCTATCAAACTTTCTCTGATGACCACTTTGGCTGTGTCCCAAAGGTTTTGGTATGTCATATTCTCATTCTTATTGGTTTCTAGAAACTTCCTAACTTCATCTCTGGTCTGGGCCAGTACCCATTTCTTTTGCAATATAGAGCTATTCATCATACAATTGTTTGCTATTGTTTTCTTAGTTGTTCTTTATTGATTTCCAGACTTACTGCATAGTGGTCAGAGAGAGAAGGTTGTATGATCTCTATGTGCTTGAATTTGCACAGATTCAACTTGTTTCCCAGCATGTGGTCTATCTTCAAGTGTGCTCCATGTGGGTTTTAAAAGAATGTGAATATTTTGCATTTGCTTGGAGAGCTCTGAGAATATCTATCAGGTCGAGTGGTCTCATCTTAATGTTTAGATCTGTAGCCTCCTTGATAAGCTTCTTTCACTGTGTTCTACCTTTCTTGGAGAGTGGTGTATAATTGTTGAGTCTGTGAGTTCTTTTTTTCATCTTTTCGAGTGTTTGGTTGATGAATTTTACAAATCTCTCATTGGGTGCATATATATTTAGCATACTGACTGGTTCTTGGTCTACTGTTCCCTTGAGTATTATATCATGCCCCTCCTTATCTCTTTTCATGACCTTGATTGATTGATCTCATGCACCTTGAGATCAATTTTATCTGAGATTAGGGTTGCAGCCCCGGCTCTTTTTGAATTGCCATTTGCTTGATATATTTTTCTCCAGCCTTTGATTCCCAGCCTATTTTTGTCTGTAATCTTGAGATGTGTCCCCTGTAGGTAATTGAACTTTGGGGTTGGACGACCACTTTATCCTCCTGTGGTTTCACTTCCCTACCCAACCTGTATTCTATTATTTGGAGGGAAAGTTGGATGGTTTTCTTCGGGCACTCTGGTTGGGTGGTTGTGGACCTGTGAGGACGACACTGCCCTGGATGATCTCCCAGGAAGCTGTGGTGGTGTGGTCCACAGAGGCTTGCGGAGCTTCAGAGGGACTGCAGGGTGCCTTCTGCAATGGGAGTGCTGTGGAGGGCAGGTGACTATGTCTGCTTTGTGTAGAGCATCTTAGACGGTGGGCAGATTCACCTTTGTTGGCTAGATCACTGCATAGATTGGGCAGAGGTTCCCAGCAGCACAGAGCACTGAAGAGGGTTGACAGAATTGCCTTAGGTTGAGTGAAGCAGTATGGCAGGTGGGAGGAAGTTCTCTCAGTCACGTGGGACCATGAAGGATTGGCAGGTGCTCATGTGGAGTGCCATGGAAGGCAGGCAGAGGTCTCCCAGCCAAGTGGAGCACCCCAAAGGATGGGTGGGAGTTCCCACAGCTGCTTAAAGGGCCTTGGAGAGTAAGTGTGAGGTCCCCTGTAGTGGGAGCCTTCCCATCTGGGTGGAGGGCTGTCATAATGGTCCTAGGTGAAGGGGAGTTGTTTCTGCTGTTGATGGACCCTGAGCCCCGGAAGCGAGAAACCATGTGGAGACCCCTGCCAGCGCCGGGACTCTGCACCCACTGACCTGTGACTTCGTGAGTCAGGAGACTGTATAGACTGATTCCGGGCATATGGGCTAATATCGGACTCATGACTTTGTACTGGACTGGATTGGGATGGTTTCTTAAAGTTCTATTTCTCTAATATATAAACCGTACCCTTATATCCATGTGTGTGTCTATGAAATTTGTTCCTGTAGCCTACCCAGACTAACACAATGGGAAAACACTAGTGTCGAGTGAGTGGTTGTGGAGGAGGAACAATTTGTGAACATGATCAAAGAATGGACCCAGTGTCACTAAATTAGACATAGACAGATTGTTCAATTGGTGTATGTTCTCCTGTGTATATTCCCAGTCACCAGTTTTACTAACAGGCAAAAAAGCAAAACACACGGCTCTATTAGAACTGGCCCCACGACCACCAGAGGTAGTGATGTCTCTCCCCCCCCCCCAAAAAAAAGAATAGAACTGGCAAGACTTTTTGCCTTTTGTGTGCTTGCACATAAGGTAAGTGGAGGACCCTTGGATAAAGTGCTCAGCGTAATGGCAAGGTGGGCAGTGTGAACTCCCCAGAGGTGCTGAGCAAGAAAGGCCTGGTGATCCACTCCTAGTGCATCTGTGTCTGCTTGTCTTTATCATGCTCCTCCTGTGACCTGGCAGGGTGAAATTTCCCTCTCAGAGGCTCTCCTGCCCTGATTTCTGTGGAGTCCCTCTGGTATGGGATATTTGGTCACCATCTTCATGAAAGTCTCATCTTAAATTAAAACAAAACAAAACAAAAACCATATCACCTTTAAAGTATTATCAATTACACTTCACAGATTTGTAGAACCTGTGATTCCATTCTTGGAAACATTTGTCAAACTCATCTGTTTGCATGGCTGATAGCATCTCCCTTGTTTTTTCTTCAACTCTTCTATGTCATCAAATCGCTATCCTTTCATGTCCCTCTGCATGTGAGGAAACAAAAAGAAGTTGCACAGAGAGAGGTCAGGTGAATAAGGTGTGTGGGGCAAGAGAAGCAGGCTGTTTTTTGCCCAAAAGTGGTGCTCTGAGATGGCTGCGTGAGCACGTGCATTGTTGTGGTGGCAAAACTAGTCCTCGTTCTACCACAAATCAGGCCTTTTTTTGTCATACACTATTATGCAATCTTTTCAGACCTCTAAATAGAAAGCTTGCTTAAAAATCTGACCTGGTGGGATGAACTCCAAATGCACTAGCAATCAACAATTTTGTCCATTTGGGAAATTAATGGACATTCAGAAGGAGATTTGTCATTAATCATCATTTCACCTTTTTTAAACAAGAAAATCACTCATGCATTTATGTTTTTCCCATAGTACTTTCCTTGTAAGCCGTGTTCAACATCACAACAGTTTCTGTAGCATGTTTGTTAAGCAGGAGACAAAATTTCACAGCCACACACTATTCTCTAACTTGGCCATCACAAAAAAATGAGGTTTGAGTGAAATGGCTTTCATGAAAAAGTTCACTGTGGCCAGAGTACCTTCCCAAATGATGCCACTGGGTGCACTAACTCTAAGTTGTTCAATGCTTGCTTAATGGGAAAAAAATGTGTTCAAAGTTGTTCAATGCTTGTCTAATGGGAAAAATGTGTTCTATGAAAGCTCTGCTCAGCACAATTCCATTTGTTTGTGTGTGAGGTACCCCCTCATATAGTATTTTAATTGACATCAAACAGGCCTCGGGGTCAACTTTCTCTCACTTATGAAAAAATATTATGACACTTTTGAGAGACAAATCTGAAATCTAGGTACTCTGAGTCATGCGGCTTAGATCATCAAAGGAAGAAAAAGAAAAATTCATATAATTCATATAAAAAATGCTGCACTTCTCATTAGGACTAGGGATAAAGTGAATTTCCCAAGACTTGTCACAAAACAAAACAAGACAAACCAAAATAAAACAACAAATTAACTGCCATTAAGTCAATTTTGTCTCACAGCAATGCTATGGGAAAGCAAAGAACTACCCCAGTGGATTTCTGAGGCTGAGAATTTTAATTAGAGCAAAAACCTTCACATGGCTCCCTAGAGCAGTTGGTGGTTCTGAGCTGCCGATCTTGTGGTTAGCTGTCCAGCTTACCACCCGCCAAGCTCCCAAGTTTTTGACAAAATTAATTTCATTTTCAAAATCTTCTTTATTCCTGAAAAAAAAAACATTCTGAAACATCTACCTTAAATTACTTGTAAAGAGTTTGCTTCTAAGGCTGTTATAAACATAAAAATTCATCAAAATCCCATTAATTCATTTCATATATCATAAAGATTTTATTTATGAATTTACATGTCATAAAATAAAAATGGAATGTCTTGATAGCACTTTTTTTTTTGCATTACAACCTACAGGTAAAAATTGGATTTTATAAATGTTTTTGCTTTAGAAGTTCTTGTATGAACCCAAACTAATGTTTTGACAATGCAGTCTTCAAATGTACTGTCCCCCAAAAGTCACAAAAAGCAGTTTATTTGTATTTGAAACTTAGAATATATATATATTTTTTTGTGGCATCACTGCCTTGGTGGAAGTAGGAAGCCCCGCCTTGCACCTGGAGAGCTGCTGCTGGATTTGAACTGTCAACCCTGTGGGCTGCAGTCCCGCACACAGCCACTAGGCCACCAGGGCTCAGTAAAAACTTAGAATATTTCAAAACCAAATGAAACCTTCAAAATGGAGACTCACACATTTGTTTAGGAATAGCAATCAGGTTTTATCTAAATGAATGTCATTGTGGGATAAGAATCGTGCATTCACTGGGTCTGAGAGTCAACTAGCAGGATCAAAAAATTACTGCATGCGTTTTTCTTTGTGATATTCAATGTTACAATGATTAACAAGATCTAACATTTTTAAAACAATACCACATACACAAAAGTACTATATGTTTTCAAATTGTTTCAGTTAGGTTAACCTATTATAAAATTCTCCCCAAAGTTGCTCCCTGATTTTCTGAAGACTCATTGGAAATCACATTCCCGAGTTAACTGGTTAAGGAATGGTTTAGCTTGACTTTCAGACATGGTCCTCACTTCTTACAAACAACAACACGCATTTCCAAAGAAGTTGGGAATGTCGGCCTGTGTTCCCTGTGAATTTCCTGGAGGACCTTGTGATCCCATTCAAAAGGCGCCCAGAAAAATCAGTGGAATGTTTCTCAGAATTGTGGTCAGCATACTGAGTTTTCCTGTAATAAATACCCCTCATCATTATGCACATAACTCCAGCAACCCAGCCCTCACTGAGAACAGAATTTAACTTTTAAATGATGAAATGGAGAACTGTCATCTAGTTCTACTCTCAGTCACAAAAGCCCAAGCATATAAAACTAGAAATCCGGACATTTGTCAGAGAGCAAAAAAAGGTTTGCAAACAGAACAAGCAGAAGCAAACAAACGTTTGTCACTATATACATTAAAAACATCTTCACAGAGCAGTGAGACAGCTGGGGAGCACAAATGAAGGCTGAGCTGAAAGTACTTTCCTGTACACTTCCCTCTGAGTGGACAAGAGCTCAGAGGAGGAAAGCTCCCTGACGGAGCCAGGCTTGCCCTCGTGTAAGGGTGTGCTCAATAGTTTACAGAGTCCTCCCTTCAAAGACTGAGACGCAACACCATGCCACAGAAACAAAGCACATGCGGGGGACAGCAATTCACAGAACCCCCCACATCCAGCACCATCTTGAGCACCCTATTGGCTCCCCTTGACAAGAAGACATTGTGGAGCGCAATTCCCTGACTGGCTGATGGTTCAGTGGAAAACTGAAAAAACAAAAAACCATTGTTGTGTGTGTTTGATTAGATAAGCACCGGGTCCAGGCAACAGACAGAAAAGATGAAATGGAAACCCATTGTGTTAGGCAGGGTTGACTAGAGAAACAAATCCAGAGACATTCATTTCTGTCCAGAGACAAATCCAGAGACATTCTCATTTCTGAGAAAGAGCTTGACATCAAGAAGCAATTATATATCAAGAAATCATCCCAGCCCAGTCCAAGTCAAGTTCATAAATATGATCCTAGTTCATTGGACCCTCTTCACACTCATGCAGCCACAGGCATGATGCAAAATACAGAAAGATCCCAGGTTAGTGGGTGCAAGGTCTTATGGAACCAAGGGAGATGGAAGCATCACAGGCTCTAGCAGGCATCAGCATGGTTCCTTAACAGGAAGATGAAGGTGGTGGGTGGGAGGGTTTCCCAGGACACTCTCTATGAGAAGGTCATGCCCATAAGGAGGTCTCATGAGGGTGTGACCTGATTGACAGGCTAGACTCCACCTCTACACTGGTCTATCTTCAAGTCGACATGAAATATGTAGCTACCACATTCATTTTTCTCTCTCTTTTTTTTGTGGGCATCACTGCCTCTGGTGGTCGTGGGTGCTACCCAGTGCTGCTCCTGAGAGCCGCTGCTGGATTTGAACCGCCAAGCCTGTGGGTTGCAGTCCCGTAGTCAACCACTTACGCCACTGGGGCTCAGCCCCCACATTCATTTTTCTTCACATGAAATTCTAATTGGTTCTGGTGCAAAGAGCATAACTCTCAAACCGGTGTTCTGAAAAGGGAATGGTGGGGAGGGATGGCTATGATCTAATGTCAATTTCTTATAAGTTTACTTACTATTATCCTTGGAAGCTTAGGCATACAGGTCATAAATCCTTGTCACAGATGCTTGTGTGTTGTTTCCCCCTTTATTTCACTCTTGTATGACTTGTCCTCAGCTCTGATGCACATGGGGTTACCAGTGTGGGAAGGAAGAAGTTTAAGTACATAAAGCTTTGCAATGTAAAATCGAGGTCTGCATTATAGCTTAAATTCTGAACCCTAGGTTTCTGAAAGGCCATGGTTTACAGTCAGAGCCCTAAATCCAGTTTTTGAGTTCCCATATAGAATCTCACATAGCCTACATTGAGTTAGAAAAATGCTAAACAGTTTTACTGACATATCATTTCACCATTGATCTTTTAAACATACTTCAAGAAGTTGTGCAGTCATCACCACAATTTTAGAACATTCTCTTCATTCTTGTGTCACTATTATCGGTTTGCCATTTTCTCCCAACCTTCTCTGTCATAACCCTCAGCTAGAGTCTCTATAGGTTTACCTACTGTATTAGAGTTCACGAGAGAAACTAATCTAGAGTTGTTAGAAATGAACAGAGACGCAGAGGAATGAGAAGCACACCGAATGAATCTGCAAGAAAGCAGAGAGCTGCAGCTCGCGTAGGAATATAGCAAGGAACTAAGCTGTGCCTCTCTTTCTCTTCATGCTCAAATTTGGAAATACATGACTGGTTTCATTTACTCAGAATATTTTTAGTTTTGATAAGTAACTTTCTTATGGATCACAGCCCAACTCTTACCCACTGCACCACTAGGGCTTCTTGAGATAAGTAACTTTCTTAAAACAACACTATCTAAAAGACCAGGTCATCTGATACTATAAAAATACAATCTATAAAGCAAACAACAGGGCAAAACAAATTCCAGGGTATACACTCACTCAAGGAATGTTTGCATCTCCTTGGAAATCAATCTAGACCATGTGCAGACCATGCTGATCCGAATGTGTATCCTTGAAGTTTTGACTCGTATTCAAGTTTTAGCCATCCAGCTGCATCTAGGGAGATGCTTATATGTGTAGAAGAAAGAAATTTATATAAAGAGTACTTGTGTATTTTAGTCCATATTAAGTTCATAAGTCCGATATTAGCTCATATGTCTGACCAGTCTATATATAAGTTCCTCTTCAGATCATACAACACATGCAATGATGCCGAATGCAGGAAGATCACAGACCAGTGGGTGGAAAGTCTTGTGGCTCCAGTGGCAGTGGAAGCATCTCAGCACTGGCAGGGGTCTCCATGTGGTTTCTCCAGCTCCATGTGTCTTGTCAGCAGGAAGACGAAGCAGGGAATCTGTGTGTATCTAGCCTCCAGTGATCAATTTATCTCGGTGGTGCCTCCAAATGAGGTAATCAAGCTGCGACCTGATTGACATGGTAGACTCCACCCCTCCACAACTTGACAACAGATTATGTAACTACCAGTGTCCAATCAGGCAGCCCCCTGGACCAGGCAGCCCCTTGCACCTCTTTGCACTAGACTCACAAGAAGGAGAAGAACAACCTGTTAAACTTTGTAACCCCTGCTTCTGGCATCTCACCGAGTTTATCTCCCCAGGCAGGGCACAGCCTCTACCCAGGCAAGACATGGAGCTCCCCCTCTAACATTTCGGGAAATAAGTTTGAAAAAAGAGATGATTTGCTCACAGGTCATCTCCCAAGCCAAAACTTGCAAACACAGCACAAGAAACTTCCTCTTTCTTTCATCAGCCTACATGCCTGTAGCTCAAACTCTATATATGTCCCACTTCCCCAATACCGGGTGCAGCTTCCCTGGCCTAACTCTCAGGCCTTGGGACCACCCAGGAGCTCAAGATGCTCCTGTCTATCTGTCTGCTGTCCTTTCTCTTCCCAAAAGTCCTTCACTAACTCCAATCAAACCTATATATACATATGCTTTTCATCCCTAACTCAGCTCTGTCTCCTTTCTGCAACTCCATCTCAAGCTCTCACATACCTATGCTGGATTTTGTATAAAGAAAACCATACAAGACAAACATAAAACATGAAACAACAACAACAGGAAACAATAATATCAAAATAAAACAGAGGGAAAACCTCAATCTAAACAAACACACAGACACACACAGAAAGTAATAAATTTAAAATGGTCCCAAAAGGAGAACAAAGGATAAGGCAATAAATGTTGGCTTAAATACATCCGCTTTAGTTCACTTTCCATTACATGCTGTCTGAGAGCAAGGCTATTTCCATTACTGACCAGTGGTCAGAGGGGATTCACCCAAAGCATTGTCCACACAGGGATGCTGCAAATGGATGTTGTTGGGCTTTCACTGTCATCCATAGTCTTCTGAAATCTGGTGCTCAGAATCTGAGCTGTAACACGGTTTCCTCCTCCGGTCTTGGATTATACTATTTACAATTATTGAATGTTAATGGCTAGTGTACTTCTTCTGTGTGACCTTAGCTGACACCTCATTTAGACAGCTGCTTGTTTTAAGACAAGCCTTGAAGACCCCAGATGCTATTCTTTCTGATAGCTGGGCACCATGTGATTTCTTCACTACACCTTGTCATGGCACTATATGTTCAGGAATCTTTTCGTGAGAACAAGTAATGAGCTGAGTAGTATCATGTCATAGGAACTAATTGTTATTAGACCAGAGCGATGATTAAATGTGAGCTCAACATCCATTCATATGGTTTATGTATGTCCCTGGTCCATTTTAGAGATATCATTGTTATTTTATTGAGGAACATTGTAAATAATTCCCATGGAGCATATGGTAAATCTGCTGACAATATCATTAATTTGACCAATGGTATAAAATTTAAAATACTGTTGAGAAAGTTTATATATATAGGACAGTTTTTCAGTTTTTGTTGACATGTACAGATTTAAAACTCAAACGACTGAATACTACTCAAACCATGAGGGTTGGGGGTAGGGCAAGACTTTCAATAATTCTAATTCACAAAGATAGGGTTTTGGCTGCTGGAACACATATCAGTAAAAAAGCAAAGAGAGTATGAGAACAGAAAATACATGGTAGTCTTAAGTTGCCATTTGTTAGGCACCCTCAAAACAAAATTTTTGAACCAAAGTCCAATGCTTTTCAAATCCATAACCTATTTATCTATTTACTATTTATCTGCTTCTCATATTAAGGCACTTCAACCTGAAGTCCAAGAGTTCCTTTAACTTGGTACAGGTGTGTTTATGATGAAGTCTGATTTGATTAGTGGGATTTCCTTTTGGTGGGGCCCATGAAAGATATTTCCCACCTTTAAAGGACAGAGTCTAAATCCCCGGTTGTCTTTTGCATGCCTTCTAAGTCACCCAGGGATGGACATAAAATAGGTCAAAAGTATCTGATTAATGAGGTCCAGGCACTTTGGCAGGGGCCAGATCCAACCCAGAGTTGCATATGGTATCCAAACAAAAAGGAGGTGGGGGGAGACTAAGGTGGTAAGGGAACAGGGTTCTAATCCAGGGCACTGACAGAGGAGGGTATGTCTCCACAGTAAAGTGAAGAGAAACCAGATCCCAGTCTTGAGTACCAAGTCTTGAGGGCCACACACCAGCATGGAGCAGTGAACTAGCAGAGAGAACAGCAGGGCCAGACCCAAGCCACGTTATGTTGACCCCTGACCAACACTCCGGAAGAATGTAATACAGAGGATAGCACCTAAGATATAGCTCCGGGAGAGAGGTGGGTCTGGACAGACCACAAAGAAGCAAACTTGAAAGAGAGGGAGTGGACCTCATCATGACCCCCTAAGCTCTGAGGATGACATCCCTGCTCAGAGCAGCCAAAACACAGAAAGGTCTGTAGGGCTGACCACACCATGAGACAAGGCCTCCCCCTCACTGACTCACAGCACTCTGGGGGATAGCACTGGAGACACAGTTTGGAACGTGTTCCCGGTCTGCTCCTTCACCACCCCACTCCCACCAGCGATCAAAACATGAAGGGAGCACAACAAAACAGCACAAGGAGCAAAGTAATGAAGTCCCTGAGGGAGGCCAAAAATATGCTTCTGAATCAGGGGCACCTCAGACACACCTGGAACTATTTATAGTCCCCCCCTCCCCCAATATGTCTATCTATTTAAGATAAGCAGGGTAAAAAATCCCGAGGAGAAAACAATGGGACTGATGGTTCTGGGTGGACATGGGAGAGGAGGAGGTGGGGAAATGGAAGGGGCCAGCCAACAAATTCAGGGACAAGGGAACAACAAGGGATCTAAAATTGATGGTAAGAAGGGTGTAGAATGCCTGGTGGGGTTGGATCAAGTGCGGTGTATCTGAGAGGAACTACTGGGAGCCAAATGAAGGGAGAACATGATACTAGAACAGGAGCAAAGTAAAGTGAAACAGAAGAAAGAACTAGGAGGCAAAAACTACTATAGAGATATAAGACATATATATATGTAAATATGTTACTTTTCAATGATGGGGTTATAGGTCTTTGTACATATATTTATACATTAGCTATAAAGGTATCAGAGAGACATTGGACCTCTACTCAAGTCCTTTAATGCAATTTGTTCTAAGAACCTGGCACTCTGTGATACTCACCTTCCTGACACGATTGCTAAAGATAAAACAGGTACATAAGCAAATGTGTTGAAGAAAGCAGATGGTGCCCAGCTATCAAAATAGATAGGGTTTGGAGTCCTAGAGGCTTAAGTTAAATAAGTGGCCAACAAGCAGGGAAGCAACTAAGCTCACACAGAACACCAGCCTTTGTGATCACCAGGTGTTCACAGGATCAGGAATCAGGTACCAAAATATTCAAAACAATCATATCAATGCGGTGGGGGTGGGGGTCAGAGAGGAGAACCAAGGACCCTCTGCAGACAATTGGACCTCACCTCACAGGATGATCACAAGGAAAGGAAGATTCAGCCAGGGTGAAGCATGATACTGACAAAACACGTAGCACTCCTCTGGTTCTTTCTTTTTTCTTTTAAATTTCTTATTCTTGAGTGCTTCCTCCCAACTCCCGGCCAACATGACCTCTGTTCTACTTTACAAATACTGCTAGATTCCACCTATGTACATTGGTACAGATACGGACTCTCGATGAGGAAATTTAAAACAGATGAGCCCCTCAAGAACAGCAGTGGTAGTGATATCATAAGAGTTGGGGGAAAGGCAGGGAGAGAAAGGGGAGAAAGGGAGAATCGATCACAGGGCTAACCCCGCTGACCAAAGGGGGATGAATAATAGAAAGGTGGATGAAGAGAGATAATGGGTGGTGTAAAAGCTGAAATAACAGCAATAATAAATAGCTGATCATGGATTCAGGAGGGTAGTAAGGTAGAGGAAGGAGGAGAAAAAGAGGAGTTGATGTCAGGGCCTCAAATGGAAAGAAAATATTTTTAAAATGATGATGGAAACCTACACACAAGTGTGCTTGATACAATTAAATGATGGGTTGTTGTGAGAAATGTAAGAGCCCCAATGATTAATAGAAAGTGTCTGATTAAGAACAGAATACAGGCATATTCTCTCAAGATAAGTAATGTTACACTTTTTCTCCAATGGGCAGGTTACCTCTCCAGGTTTACCTGCTAACAGAAGTGAAGTCACTTTCTCTGAGACAGGCATGTGTTCCTGCCTAACACTTCTGGGCTTGAATTTCCATTTAGGTTCACTGATCACCCTTTCAGGAGTGTCTGTAAATTCAGGGTGACTGAAGAACAGTTTGCATTGTTTTTCCCTTCTCCTCCCAACATGAGAGACAGACCTGTGTTAAGGTGAGGTCTCCTTTTTTGAAGTGTTTTTTAACAGGCACAAATCTTGGATTATGAGGGTCAGGTGGACAGACCACCTCGTTGCTTGGGAGACCAGGCTCGAAGATTATATGACCTGAGACCAGATGCCTCCTTTGTCATGGTGTTTATCCTTACAGTAGTGGTATAACACTTTTCCTTTTGTGATTTGCCTAACTTCGCCGAGCATAAAGGTCCATCCATATCATGAGGTGTTTTGTGGTTTCATCACCATGCCTTAGGGATGCATATGTATGTGTGTTTTTTTAAGTGCTAAAATCAAAGTGCACACAGGATGCTGGGGAAGGACTCCGCAGAGCCACAATAATGGCTAGAGAGAACTCTGAGGTCTTCCTGTGTTCTTTGTACTGACAATGTCACTAGTAATTAGAGCTCAACTTCTGGGAGTCCACCCCGCATTGTGATCACCTTCAAAAGCTTCATCCTGTTTTGAAATAGAAACCTCCTGTGCGTGACATTTCCTCAGTATTCTTTGTCAAATGAAATTTATTTTATTTGGGGGCGGGGAAAGCAAAAACAATATATAGAGATTGAGTGCTACATGGAATTTATGAAAGTCTGGGAAAAGAAAGGTAAACTACTGATTATATATATATATATATATATATAATCAGTATATATACACTACATTATATATAATATATAAAATACTCATAATATATAATAATAAGGATTTTGGAAGTAGTGGGGTACAAAGGGGAGCTAATATCAAATATTCAAGAAAGAAAATGTTTTGAAACCGACAGTGATAGCAATTGTAAAATTATGCTTGATCTTACTGAAGTATGGATTGTTTTAATATCTGCAAGATCTCCCAATAAAATGATTGGTTAACAAAAACAGAATTCTTCCTCAGTATTTGGTCCATCCTTATCATAGACCTCTATTTTCCTTTCCTTGTCTCGAGGGGGTGCCTGGTGGTGGGGTGTAATGGTTCCTTGTCTCATCCTCTGTCTGATAGACCTTGGTTTACTTCCTGGCCAATGTGCTTCAAGCAAGTAACTACACATACATCCTTCAGTGGATACTTGCATTTTGCTAGGATATAGAACATCTGACCAGATATCATTTTATACTATAGTTCCATCCACCATAATCAAGTTAACAGTTATCTCTGTCTGATAGTAAAGCTGTTTGTATTCCCTGACTGTGACCAGAGGAAATCTGCCAGAGGCTTAATCTGACTAGATAGTCTATGGATGGATTTTGGGCTTCCTTTGCCCTCCAGAGCCTTCTACACATCCAGTGTTCACAACTGAAGTTCTGGTACGTTCCCTTCATCATATTTGGATTTTGTTATTTTCATCTTTAGATCACGCACACTGATGTGCTTCAGCCATGTGGCCTGAGTGGACGCTCAAGCCTAATTCTTCTTCTTATAATCCAGCTTCTCTGATGCTTTGCTCAGTGTACAGATGGAACAAGTAAGGTGAAGGTGTACGGGTTTCCTAGCTAAGGCCAGGGTGCTCCTTAGCAACCAGCTGGGAAGACTTCATCCTACATGCTCTGGACATATTGTCAGGAGAGATGAGGCCTTGGAGAAGGACATCCTGTTTGGTAAAGCAGAAGGGTGGTGAGAAAGAGGAAAGCCCTCAAGGAGATGGATTGACACCGGGGCTACATCAATGGGCTCAGGCACAAGGATGGCACTGAACTGGACAGTGTGTTATTCTGTTGTGCCTAAGTCAGACCCAACTTTATGACACCTAACAACAAAAACAATACCAGTATTATAACTATCAAGAAGCAATTATATAGTCCAATGATTTAAAACCAAACTTCTTTTTGGTAATACTTGAAATATTTTATTCAATTATACAAATCAGATGTAGAAAAGAGGTGTGCCCAAACATAGGCTCTTGGGGGCATCTGTCTTCATTAAAACGCATGGCGATTCCTTAGAACTTCCCTGACCAATCCAAGCCTGTCTGTGGACAGAATCTATTAAATATGGGCAGGGGAGACCATACCCTCTGATATGGGAGTGTCAAGTTCCTGGGTCTTTGCATCTGAAGGAGTCACAGGGTTCAGTGCAAGGGGTGCTGACATTGGGACTGGGCTGTGGTGGGCCTGGCTGGTGCCTCAACCTATGGTGTATGGTGAAGGTGGTGAAGGTCTTGATTCAAGGGAAACAGGGTTGTTCATCTGATCTGCAGACAAATTGAGTGAAACAAACTGCTTTGTGTTCAATTTTATTTTCTGGAACATAAGGTTACATTTTTTTTCCCTGGAGGGCCTTGTTCTGCTACAGTGACACGAAAACCCCCCCAAAAGATTCTCCATCCTATTTTCCTTGGCACTTACAAAAGCAGTCTCCTTGCCATAGGGTGGTAGAATTAGAAATTCTAACAACGGACCGTATTCATCCTATCCCCCAAACAAAGCGAGGTGAAGCTTCATTATAAAACAAAATCACTTGTTTTCTCTGTCATGGGCTCAGAGTTAACAAAGTCTCTCAGTTCTCAAGAATGCACCCCACAAGATACATTGGTTTCCCTGGCAGCTAACCCCAAACACACACACCTCTTGCCTTCTGATGGCAGCTTTGCTCCCTCCTCCACCTTGTGGAAAATGCCTGTCCATTTTCAGACAGGAACCGAAGCTCTTCACGGCTGGTGGGAGTCGGTCAGTGCTGCCCTCTTGGGTTTTTTATCCTCATGGTGTGCCAGCCTGGGAAACTCACGGGGGCAGTTCTGTCCTGACCTGTTCTGGAAGGCCACTATGAATCAGCCCGTACCCCATGGCAGTGAGCTTTGCTCTGTTTCTGCTTTTTCTCAGGTAGCAGCTCAACTTAATCACTTTTCCTTAATCCCGCTTTCTCTCTGCTGCTGTGTTTCCTAACAGTTCTACGAAGGTTAGAAGTGCTTTTTCTGTTCTGATCTCGGCTTCTCTTCAGGACTGTCGCAAAATTAAATATTTAAATTAAAAAGAAATTCAAGATGTCCCAAAGCCCGGGTTTCCACTCATGGACAAAACCTTCTTCGGCACACATTAAAATGTACTGAAGAATTTTAACACCCAAACTTTAAAAATACACAGTCCACATGTAGGAGAAGGGAGTGGGAGGAAGCTCACAAATTGTAAATAATGCGAACAATGCAGCACAAATAAACAGTCATTTTGCACACAAGAAGGGAAAGAGACTTAGATTGTGGGGGGAAGTGGAAACAGGAAACTGCTTCTTTTGTGCCCAGTATACAGTTAAAAGCTCACTCCGTAGTGAGCTAAAAGATATCCCAATTCTGTTTTCCACACCTGGACCTCAAATCTAAGGACCTCTCTACTGGGACTTCCTTAATCTTTCACTTGGGACAACTTTCCATTTCCCATGGAGCGTCTTTAGTCTACAAGGGGCACAAAACAGGGGAGACTCCGTCATAAAAGACGTTTTCCCAATCAAATAATTCTCCATACTAATAATCTCAGATCATTAGCATAACACAGAAAATAAATACTTACAAATAATCAACACACACACACACACACACACAAATCTCAACTGCTCACATACCCTCTGGAGTCTTTTGAGTCCCAAACCCAGTTTAACCTGAAAATAGCAGATCCTGGGAACCCTGGGTCTACTTGCCATGCCCCCACGTCAAACTGAAAAGAGTGGGCCTTTTCCTTGGTGGCAATGTTAGGTAAACATAGGACTGCTAACCACTGGGCTGGCAGTTCAAAACCACTCGTTGCTCCAAGGGAGAAAATCGAGGCTATTTATTCCTATAAAGATTGACAGTTTCAGAAACCCATAGGGGCAAGTCTTCTTTGGTGTACAGTGTCAGCAAGAGTTGGAATTGATGGCAGCGAGTTTTGAGAAGAGATACATGTATCACAGGAGGAAAACACTTGCCAACGAGGAAGAACTTGCCCACAAGCAAAGGGTTGCCAGGATCTCCAGCAGGCAGTGGAGACCAGGAGAAAGACCCACAAAAGAGTCCATATAGCTGTCACCCTGGTCTGGACAGTTGGCCTCCTGAACTGGGAGGAAAAGAAATTTAAAGCTACCCAGTTGTGGCATTTGTCTTCCTAGGGGAAGTAATTCCGATGGATATAAACAGAAAAGGAGTTTAATGATGCAGTACAGAGAAGTTCTGGTCGTATAGTCAGTTGAGTTGGGAAGCTAACCGCAAGGTCAGCAGTTTGTGACCACCAGCTGCGCCAGGGAGGAAAGATGAGGCTTTCTGCTCCTGTAGAAAATGAGTCTTGGACACCCACAGTGGTAGTTTCATTCTGTCCTCGAGGGTCACTGAGCTCAGTGGCAGTGGGCTGAGTTGAGTTGGGTTGGGTTGAGGGAGCTTGCAGAATCTCTATAAAGGTTCATGAGTCTCCTAGAGAGGGGCACACAGGCAAAGACAATGCCTGAACAGGTCTGTCTACAGAAGATGCCACTGCTATGGTTGCTGAGCCCTGCCCATCAATGGATGCTTCTACTAGAACCTCTCAAAGTGTGGGATGGAGCCCAGTCTGTGTGTGTACAGCCTAGCAGCCAGGAAACCCCCCCCCCCCAAATCAAACCCACTGCCATCCAGTTGACATAGAATCATCATAATCCTATGTAGGCTTTCCAAGGCTGTCAATCTTTACCAAAGTAGCCAATCTCATCTTTATTCCAAAGAGTGGTTGGTAGCTTTGAACTACCAACCTTGTGGTTAGCAGTCCATTACTTACCTGACAGTGCCACCAGGATTATTGTTTCTATATCCTAGCCAGGAGAGGGGTGGGAACTAACATTCTTAAGTATTTGAGAAGGATTCAGAGCCTAGGCAGGCAAGGAGAATCTCAAATGTAGACCAGAGGGATAAAATTAATGATGGAATGGTTTAGCTAGCTCAAGGGGCCCTGGTGGCGCTGTTGGTTAAGCATTGACCTGCTAACTGTGAGGTAATTCAACCCCATCAGCTCCTCTAATGATTTCTTAAAGCTTTACAGTAGCTGAGCCTCTATGACATAGCCCTGACACTATGAGTCCATGTTGACTTAGTGGCTGTGATTGTTGGCCAGTTTTGAAGAAGCCCTGGCAGTACAGTGGGCTACATGTCAGGCTGCTAATTGGAAGCTTAGCATTTCAGACCCACCAGTACGGAACCGATCCACCCTGTCCTTAAGAGTTACTATGAACTGCCATTGGTTCAAAGGCAACGCATATTTTCAGCTAATTTAGTTAGCTGTTGCCAAATAATTGCACAAGTCAGTGGTTCTACAGAATGTACAAGGCGGCTTTGGAAAGTTCAGGGGGGAAATTGCATCATCTTCCAATTCCATGTTTCCATCAACTTTTGGAAGACCTCTCATACATTTCTTTTCTCACAGTTCTGGAGGTTCAAAGTCCAAGCCGAGTTTCAGCCACGGAGATTTCTTGCTTGTTGATTGTCAGGATAACTCTGAGCCAGCACCAAATGGTTCCTGGGAAGTGTAGATCAAATAGGAAGACTCCTCAAGTTCATGGGAAAAGATAGATTGTGTAAAAAACAATGCTTGCATCTTCTTCTTACATCAAAATAGACTCATAAAACAAGCTGTAGACAATCTAAACAGGGTCCAGTGGGAGGCAGTAAGAAGGACACGACATCTGTTTGATGGCGTGAGCAGAGCAGCATGAATTCTGGCCAGAGCAGCATGAATTCTGTTGAAACTGGAGCGTGAAAAGACATCAGATTTGTGATCATGCTTGGGTGAAGAAATGGTAAAATTACTGATGCTTTATGCAAAGTTGATGGGGACACTTCCCTAAAAGAAACCTACAGTGGACAAATGGAAAAGTTATTTTGAGAAGAGAGGAGAGAAACCTGTAGAGGTACACCATGTACACCACTTCTCGAGGCCAAACAATCTTATCTGTATTCTGATGAATAATAGCCAACACCAAATGCACTCAACTGATTCTGCTTACACAATTCTGACTGGAAAATTAAAGTTGTACTGATGGTGCTTTGGGCTAGATGTTGGACTCCTAGCTGCAAGGTTGGCTGTTCAAACCCACAGGCAGCTCTGAGGGAGTAAAAATGAGGCTCCCTGGTCCCGTCAAGATTTACAGTCTCAGAAAAATTTATAAGGGGTCATTATGAGTCTGAATCAACTAGATTGCCGTAAGGGGTTTACATTTTCTTCTTACTGTGCGCCAAGGCCCTTGTACCTAGACCAGTTGCTGTGTGCAAATTATTAAATATTTATATTGTGTGGGAAGCCTCTAGGGAAGATAAAGGAATGCATAGTCACTGTATTGGGGAAAAAAATTGACATCCACCTATTTCAAGAAGTAGCATGCCATCAAGAACTGGTGATATTGAAAGGAAAGGTTCCAGCTGCATTGAAAGCACTGGGGAAAAACAAAGCTCAGGAGCTGATGGAATAGAAATGGAAATGTTTCAGAAAACCGGTACAGTGTTTGAAGGGCTCACTATATGCTAAGAAATTTGGAAGTTAGCTATCTGGCCAAGCAACTAGAAGAATTCCCTATTATGCCCATTCCAAAAACAAATGCCCCAACAGAATGTGGAAATTATTGAACACTATCATTGATATCACATGCAGGTAAAGTTTTGCTGAAGATAATTTTTAAAAGGTGGCAACAGCACATCACAGAAAGTTGCTTTAAATTCAAACCTGATTCAGAAGAGGACACAGAATAAGGGATATACTTGCCTTTATCAGATGATAATAAGCAGAGAATATCAGAGAGATGCTTACTAGTATTTTATTGACTATGCATTTGTGGATCATACAAACTTTGGATAGCATTGAGAAGACTGCTGTGATAGTTACATAATCTGGTGTCAATTTGAGGATTAAGAATGTAGGGGTGGAGTCCAAGCTGTCAATTGAGATATAACCAGTGAGGCCTCTGTGTGGGCATGGCCTTCTCCTGAGAATTCTGGCAATTCCTGTATTTTCCTCCTTGGAGGTGGGAAACATTTCTCTCTTTCTGTTGATTCCCTGGAGACTCTCTACTGACAAGGTTCACTCTGTACAAGACAACACCAAGGAGAAGCCACATGGAGACCCTTGCCAGTGCTGAGATGTTTATGCTTGCCACTAGTTTGGAAGACTTTCTACCCATTGGCCTCTCATCGTTCTGTATTTGGAATCATTGCATGTGTTCTGTGAGTCTGAAGAGGACTTTATAGATTGATATTGGACATATGGGCTAATACCGGACTTGATTTGGACTGGGTTGGGATGCTTTCTTAATGTACAATTACCCTTTATATAAACTCTCCTATACACATATGGGTTTTTATGGACTTGTTTCTCTAGTCTACCCGGACTAACACAAATGGGAATTCTAGACGCTTTCATTGTGCTCATGCAGAACCTGTACATCTGTGGTGAGGAACCACCATTGGATCTTTATAACACCATATGAGGACCATGCTGGTGAAACATTTCATTAACTCAACCTTAATGTGATGGCTGGAACAGCTTTTCTTGGGTGAATGGTGTGACATTAACTGGGTGTGATCGATAAATTTCATGGGCCTTGTCTGGCCCATAGACCAGACGTTCCACACTCATGCTTTGCATAGACCAAGAAGCAGTCTTTGAAGCAGAACAAGGGAATACTTCATGGTTTAAGATCAGGAAAATTTTACATCTTTTGCCATACTTATTCAATCTGTATGCTGAACACATAATATGAGAAACAGGGCTCTATGAAGGATGTGGCATCAGATGGGAGGAAGGTTCGCCTGTGATATGGAGATGACACCCACTTACGCACAGAAAGACAAGGGGATGTCAAGCACTTGCTGAAGAAGACCAACGACTACAGCCTTCAATACGGATGACAACTCAACAGAGAGAAAATACAAAATCCTCACAACTGGATCAATAGATGATAAAAGAAGAAAAGACTGACACTGTCAAGGAGTTAGTTTTATTTGGATCCACAGTCCACAGTTATAGGAGCAGCAATGAGAAAAGTAAACGATGTATTGCATCGGGCAAATGCGCCACATAAGACTTCTTTTAAGTATTCAGGAGCCACCGGGTAACTTTGAGGACTATGGTGTGCTTAGCCCAAGGCATGGTATTTTCAATCACCTTGTATGCATAGGAAAGCTGGACAATAAATAAGGGAGGCTGCAGAATAATTGATATATTTGAATCATGGTGCTGGGTGAAGAATGTGGAAGGGCCCTGGACAGGTGAATATGCAAATCTGTCTTAGAGGAAGTGCAGCAAGAAGACCCTTAGAAGTGAGAATGGCAAGATTGATTTCTCATCCTTTGGACATGTTATCAGAAGAGACTAATCCCTGGAAGAGGATGCCATGATCGGTTGAAGCAGGTCAAGGAGGAAGGGGCAGACCCTCGGTGAGATGGATTGCAGCAGTGGGCTGAGGTAGGACGAGGAGTGTGTGGATGGTGCACAACTGGGCAGTTTCATTCTATAGCGCATAGGGTTGCTGGGGGCCGGAAACAATTGGATAGCACCCAGGTACAACTACAACAACAGAACCACGAGGACTCTCTAGGAGGGGATAAACTTAATGAATGTCTAGGAAGAGCTCCAGGTCTTGAGAGTGCCTAAGAACGAAGATAGGGTGGTATTTCCTTGCAGCATACTGTTGGAAACAATTTAAAAATATTGAAGTACAAAACAAGTGTCAGGAAGGCCAACGAAGTTCCTGGTGCTTTTTTTTTTTTAAGTCAAGTGACTTGAAAATGTGCTTTCCCTAGATCTGGGCACTTTCTCGGGCCACTGGGCGCAGAGGAAGAGGTATTTATTGCTGATTTAAGTTGCTGGTGTTCACATCAAACCCATGAAGTGATCTTCCCATTTCTTGAGGGGCTGCTATGTACACATGGGGAAACTGAGATGTCTCGGGCTGGTCGGTGTCTGGCATGGAATTCAATACCCAGAGACCTTTGCCTTTTTGGAGTTACCCAGCTGGGGGAGTTCCCAGAAGACTTTAGGAACCTGTACTTCACACACTGCCTGACTGACAGCAGGCTGGGACTAAGACTATACCTGTCAAATGAACAGACACCGAAATGGTCAACAGAGCCTTATGAGCTGAAACAGACTGAATCTAGAGTTATTAACATGCACAGATGAAATCGAGGGTCAAATTTAACAGAGCACCAGCAGAGAGATAAAACATACATCAGTAGAAAACTAGACTCAGCTATGGTATCCCTGAGGATCAACAACATTGGTACCCTGACCACCGCTGGGTTGAGGCTGAGGTGGTTCTGTTCAGTAATAGGCAGAGATTTTATAGTGTCTCAGTTTACAGCATTCTGTTTCTCACAATTAAAACCAGGTCTCTACTTTAGTAAACAGACCAAATGAATTGTCATTGAATCGACACTGGCTCCTGGGGAGTCTACTCCTCCAGAGTAGAACTGGGTTCTGCAGCGTTTTTCAATAGTTCAGTTTTGGGAAATAGATTGCCAGGCCTTTCTTCCACAGCGCCTCTGGTCACACTCAGCGTTAATCTTTCAGTCAGCAGCCAAGCGCTTAGCTTTGGGGCTGTCTAGGGCATAAGAGAATAAAAAAGTTTCTCCTCTCTCCCAGTGAAGAAGAAGAAGAAGAAGAAGAAAAAAGAATAAATAAAGCAGCGAGTCCAAGCAGTCTCCTGAGCCCACGAAAAGACAGGTAGCTCTTTGGCTGTTTAGATGGGTCCAGTGTCTGAGGGTTCTAGCGTTGGGCTTTGCACAGGGAGGGTCGGTCTTTGCTTGGCACTCTGGTCCCTCTCAGAGGTTGACGAGACAACTGCGGGGTGGCTGTAGCTGGTGGAATGTGCTTCCTTCTCAGAGCCTGGCTCTTGGGATCCCCGTGGGGCGGACATCCTGAGGCTGCAGTTGCTTGGTAACTCTTCTGTGACGACACTCAGCTTGTCAAACACTTCATTCTCATCAGGCGGTGGGAGGGAGTAAAAGAGCAGCGTGCCGTGATTCGGGTAGCTCAGAAACTGCGGAAGGAAAAGACACACAACATTAACACTCTTCTGTTCCCTGTGTCCATTTGAGGCTTCCCAGAGCTTTTAGTGTTTAAAAAAAACAACCATGAACCTGCACCTCATATGGTGAAGAAAGCCGACGGTGCCCGGCTATTGAAAGATACAGTATCTGAGGTGGTAAAGGCTTGTATAGTTAAGCAAGTGGCCATCTAGCAGGGAAGCAATAAAGCCCACATGGAAGAAGCACATCTCAACGGGAAAAGTACCCGTTCAGAAAACACATGGCCAAATTGATATGAAGGGAAGAGGATGTAGTGGAGACCTGAACTCCACCAGCAAGACAATTGGACAGTCCCTTTCAGAAGGGCCACACGAACAGAGGTTAAGTCCAGGGTGCGATGTGGCACATAACTATCCCCTAGTTCTTTAAGATTTCCTCCCCTTACTTTTAAGTTCTTTATGTGACAAACTTCATTTGTCATGTTAGATTTGCATATGATCATTTGTGTATTTAAGATCACTTGGTACATGGTAGTCAAGATAGACGACCCCTCCAAGACAGGAAGGGTTCTCTGAGGGTTGAGAAGTAAGAGGTGGGTAGGGGGAAGAGAGGTGAAAAGCATTTGATTGGATAGCCCCACCCGATGGGGCTGAACAACAGAACTGTATGGGAAGGGAAGGGACATATTGAGATGAGTAAGATATGTCAAAAATATTAAATATCAAAAAGTAAACCTGTACCTCATTTGCTCAGTGATTCTAAGCCAGCCTCCAAGAGGATCTCTTTTTAATCATAAGGGGGATTTTCTCCCAGTCGTGATGTAGTGGGGCTGACTCCCTTCCTCTCAGATGGAAAGGATGCTGGGGGCATGGCATAACCACCTCTAGGTGGAGCCAACGGAATCTTTTTTGTTTTGTTTTGTTTGGGGCATCACTGCCCTGGGAGTAGGAGGCCCAGCCTTTGCTCCTGTGGAGCCACTGCTGGAATTGAACCTCCATCCCAGGGGGCCTCAGTCCTGTGCACAACCACGCCACCGGGGCTCAGCCCTGCCAACAGAATCTTGTGTGCTTCTGCTGCTGGAGTCGGCTGGCCTGCTCTGTGTGCCCTTGGATTCAGCATCACGCCCTCCTATATGACGACGGATTTCATTCCATTCCTCTTGCTTTCCTGATAATACAGGTACTGCTGGCACACTGGAGACAGATTCTTTGTATTCTTGTTAGGTGTGAGAGTTAGGTCTGATGTGGTTACTGTGAGTACCGAATTAGTAAATACGGGGCTATTACTCTTAGCAGAAATATAGGGTTAGGTTTCTGTCAGCTGAGATGGCATGGTTGGCAGTTCAAAACACCAGCAGCCCTGTGGGAGAAAGAGCGGGCTCTCTACTCTCGTAAAGAGTGAGAGTCTCTCTCAGAAACCCAGAGGGGGTCCCTGGGAGTCTGCATTGACTCAGTGGAGAGCTACTGTAGACGACATTCTCATCACAGATAGCGACACGGACTCTTGTGTATACGTCTCGGCTTAAAGTCCCTGTTGATTCATGAGCACGGAACGCATGACCACTGGCCCTACAACACACGCCTGAATGAAGCTTATCAAACATGTCTTTTCTACACAAGGCACACCAGAGCCTCCTTCTGCTTACTCAGCAGCCCTTCAGGGCCACGCCTAGGGCAAGTTTAAAGAGCAAAAGCACCAGCCAGAAGCCCACGATGTGAAGAGCATGGCATGGAGCCGGCGTTCACAGCGTGAGCCCCGAGGCAAGAGGGCAAAGCATCACCTTGCTCGGCCTGGGCTGGACTCATGCCCGTCGATGGTTCGAGTTTTCCACCATTCTGCACTTGGCCACAAATGGCCCCAACTATTGATCTGGGGACTGCTAATACGTTTCAGTAGGCAGGTAAATTGGCAAATATGGAATCTGAAGGGATTGGGTCAATAAACAAACACATCCTGACAGCTGCATTCCATCTCAATAACTGAACTACCTGGCATCTTGCCTCATTGACATGAGAGAAGTTAGGATTTACAACACGTAGACAAATTACATCAGACCAGTAGATGGAGGATTCTTTCATAATCCTGAGACTTACAGCCTTGCCAACTTGACACATATGTTCAGGGGTGTCACAGTTCAACCCACAGAATGCCCTCCAGACAAGTCCCTCTTTCCCTCATCCTTCTCACCCCCAGTAACCCTGCGTGTGGTTTGCTTCTGCCATGTTTGCTCAGTGAGATCATATAATACTTGACCTTCGTGACTGATTTATTTCCCTCAGCATGTGCTCAGGGCTCATCCGTGTTGTGTCGTGCATCGGGAATTCATTCCTCATGAAGGCTGAGTATGTATCTCATCATACTCTTATGCACATGCCACCTTTTATCAGTTTACTTGTTGATGGACACGCAAGTCTGGTATTATTTTTAAAAATGAAGGTGCCCATAAATGTTTCCTCAAATATTGGCAGGTGTAGCCTTCTCCATCTTTGTTCTTTTTAAAAGCAGAGAACTCACTGCCATTGAGTCGATTCTGATCCTGTGAGGCAGAATAGGACCATCCCTGTGGGTTCCCGTGACTTTGTTTCTTTGTCATTGGGAGTCATTGGGATGAGTCTGACTCACAGAGATCCTATGTTAACAGAGTGAAGCCCTGCCTGGTCCTGCAGCATCCTTGCAAGGTTCTTAGGTTTGAGCCCATTGTTGCTGCCACGGTGTCTCTCCATCTTGGTGAGGGTCTTTCTCTTTGTGGCCTTTTCCAGGGACTGCTCTCTCCTGAAAACACACCCAAAGCACGTGCAGAAAGTCATAGCTGACGGTCTCGAACTGCTGACCTTGTGGCCCACAGCCCAATACATAGCCACTTGGAGACGTCGTCTTTCGAGATGTGCATTCACCCTTCCCTCTGGCTGTCGACACCTTGTTCCATGTTGAGCTGATTCATCTGCTCTCCTCTGCATGGAATTTCCACGCTGGTTCCTCTGTTATGACTTAATTAGGATGACCTCAAGCAGCAGGCAGCTGCATTTCATATTTCAGTGTGGGGCGAAAAGGATGGCAGGAGAAAGACAGCCAGTGGGCAAAGGACAGATATGCAGACCTCCGTTAGTCAGAGGAGGATGCTGGCGGGAGAATCCACAGATTCAATGGATTCATGGGAAACGAATAGAAAATGGCATTTGATTTTCCTGGGAAAGGGTAAGAGGTGAGGAGGTCAAAGGAAGAATACAATGCTGCAGGAAGCAAACACCCAGTTGACACACATAGAAGCTGATGGTATGCTGAGAATAAGAAAGCTGCAGAATGAAAAAAGAGCCCTATGCCCAAGGGGTCTTAGCGTGAGTGGATTCAAGGGATAGGCAACCCTAAGTTTCCTGGAAAAAGGGGAGAAGATAGACTCAAAGAGAGGAGATGGGTAGCCGGCTGAGCACACCAAGGCCAGACAGATGGCAATAGCTTTTCCCACTGCTCTTCCCTGTAGTTTCCTGATATTTCTTTTGCTCTTATTCTCCCGGTCCTTCTCCAGTCCTCCCACACCACCCCAACCGGCCCCACTACTGGTTTCTTGGCTGTTACCCAGGCTGGCTCCACAGGCAGTCGGCAGCAGAGTGTTCTGGCCTCGGAGGTGAGAGCTCCTTTCAAAGGATCTCTTCACTGTGGCTATTTCCAGCTCTAGTTTGTCAGGAAGCACACTGGTCTCTTCTGACCTTTCTTGTCTGGCCAGCCTCTGTGATGGCAACGCCAGACCCTGAACGGCAGGGGCTTCCTCTTGGTTCTCAGTTTAACAAAACACCATCAAAGTCAAGGGCCTGGTCCTCTATTCTTCCTAAGGCCAATGTAGCTTCTCAAAAGCGTGCCTCTAACAGTCTCAGACAATGCTGGAACCAGTGTCTCACTGGTGCTGTTCGAAGGCTGTGGACACTCAGCGGTGGTGTAGGGGTTAGGCGGTGGGCTGTGAACTGAATGGCCTGAATGATCAACATCACCAGCAGGGGAAATGCTGGACTTCCAACTCCTGGAACAGTGACAGTCTCGGAAACTTACCGGGGGCGGGGGGCGGGAGGGGGTGTCGCTGTGAGTTGGTACGGACTCGATGGCAGTGAGTTTGGAGTTTAGGGAGACACTCTGAAGCACATGCGTTGGTTTGTACCCACTTTCTGTTCCTAGTGGAGGCCCTGCTGCACTGTTCAAAGCCTCTACGGCTGAGACACTCATTCCTCCAGCTCCTGGCTGGGAACACTTGCAGCTGGCATAGCTCACTGCCAAGTTCAAGAACTAACATTTGCAGACAAAGTTGCCTTGGCCAGGGCTACTTGCCCTTCCCAGGGCAGGCTCTATCAACTAACTAGTCAGTGTCGGGGCGGTGCCTTAACTCTCCTACCAACCCAAACAGGAGGTCTGGGGGGATTTTCAGGGCAGGGGCGCCCCAGAAGCAGGGAGTTCAAATCCGTTCCCATGTTTTTGTTCTGATAACCGTTCCCATGTTTTTGTCCTTGTGCGCCACCCAGGGACTCCTTACCATCAACAACATACTGGAAGAGCAGGAACTGGAAAGCTCACGCTCCACATGCACTTCAGAGGGTGTGCAACTTTGAGAAGTCTGGGGTCTGGTTTGGGGTATGCTGGGACATCCCCTCCAAGATCAAGGATGAGTGACCGGATCTTGCACTTCCCATTGTGTTTTTAGGCCCTCTAGGGACTAATGTGGCTTCCACATTTAGCAATACTGCTTCCACACGTCTATCGGGTGACTGGGAAGGCTGCCTGCTCCGAATGGGGCCCAGAGCAGCAGGTACGATGGGGCAAGCAGTGGCACCACCTCGTGACTGACTCACAGGATCTGAAGGGCTGGCATTATCTCTCAATGCCAACTCAATCACCACACCTGGTGACCATGGCCTGGCAGCCTTTGCAGGGTTCGAGGGTGGGCTGGGGCAAGATACTGGGTCCAGTTAATGGCAAGGTCCCTGTAAAGATAACAGTTGAGACCCCACCCCCCTCCTTGGAACACCCTTGACTGGGTTGGCAACCCTTTTTGCTTGAGTTGACGACTAGTGCCCTGGAAGCAAATTGGCTCCACAGAGATGGTGATGCATCTTGACTGGCATGGATACCATGGTCATGGCTGCCACTCCTGTCTGGCAAGGTCTCTGCTGGCATCACCGAGGACTTGTGATGGAGCCCTGTTTGCTCCTTTGGTACAGGGACCACATGACATCATGCTGGACCAAGGCCCTCACTGGCACCAAAGATGGGCAGGAGTCAGCACGCCCCAGAGGAGCCACAGAGGTGTCACACACTGTCAGCCCAGTAGAACCAGAGGGGTCTGCTGAACATACAGGCAGGGTGCCAGCTGGGAGATGGCACCCTGATATGGGCGCCCTGTCCTCCAGTCCTAGTGATGCATTGGCATCAATGCCCTGACACCTCCAGCATGTAGAACACCAGGGATAGGAGCGACCCTGTCATTGTATAACACCAGTGGGGGGAATGCGTATTCAGCATTCATGCAATTTTAGGATGGCAGAGATTGACAAATGATGGCCTATGGATCCAACCCTGCCCACTGCCTGTTTATGTATGGACCATACGCTAAGAATAGTTTCTAGACTTTTAGATGATTCTTTAAGTAGCCACACTAATATTCTGATGGTCTGAAAGGGCTAAAATACATAGCATCTGTTCTAAGAAAATGTCAGCTGGTCCCGGGTCTAGAAGGGAGGGGGGCATTTCCATTAAGCAGCACAGTCAGAGTCTCATTAAATTTTAAACTGTGATTGTTCCCTCCTCCCTTTAGACAACTTGTGCCAAGAAACTAATAGGCAGTGAAAGGAATTGCCATGCCGGCCGGCCGAGATCCTTGCCCTGGTCATCCAGGTGACAGTGTTGTTACATGATGCAAGGGACTCCGTAGGGAGCCCTGGGGGAACCTCACAGACTCACTGTCCCGCTGGGACCTGAGGTTCTGTTGCATTTGAATGAGGGTGCTGGCGAACAATATTGAAAATACTCTGGAATGCCAGAGGAACAAACATCTGTCTTGGAAGAAGTACAGCCAGCATGCTCCTTAGAAGCGTATCCTTTGGGCAGGTGATGAAGAGGGACTCAAACTCACTGCCCTCAAGTTCAAAGTGCAGACTCACAGCGACCCTCTAGGACAGGGTAGAACTGCCCTGTGCGTTTCCGAGACTGTCACTGTTTACTGCCTATGGGAGCAGAAAGCCTCGTCTTTCTCCTGAGGAGTGGCTGGTGGTTTTGAACTACTGACCTTCTGGATCACAGACCAGGGCTGGGCCAGTCAGGATTGCCGGAGGGGCTAGTCATACTTGGTAAAGTAGAGGGTCAGAGAAAAAGAGGAGGGCCCTTGACAAGGCAGATGGACACCATGGTGGCAGCAATGGGCTGAGACGTAACAATTGTGAAGATGGTGCAGACCCGGGCTGGGTTTCGTTCTGTGGTACCCAGGGTCGCTATGAGCCAGACCTGACCCACCGCCACCCAATAACAACAGTGTCGGACCCACGGGCAAGGAGGGCACCCGCTGCTTGCTGCGGGCATGGTGGTTAGCGCTCTCAGGCTGCAGAGCGGGGGCCACCCCGTCCAATAAGTGGTGTGTGTCAGCAGAGGCCAGTCGCCAAGAACGAAGAGGTGATTCTAGAGAGAACAGCAGAGGAGGAGTGGGGTGGGGGGCATTTGTCTCCAGACCAGCTGTAGGGGTGGGGGCTGTAGTGCCACTCACCTTCTCCGGGTCCCTTTCCTCGGGGAAAAAAAACCCACGCCCATCGTGGAACAGCTTGTTCCCAGGGCGGCCAGTGGTGCAAAGTGTGGCTGTCGGAGTGCCGTGTGTTTCCGGGATCTCCTCCAGGCATGAGGTAGGGAGGAAGCCTCAGAGTTGAGGTGCTCTCCCCAGAGTCCCTGGACTCTAGGGCACACCCCTCTTGAGACTGGCAACCCTGCTGCTGCAGCTGGGGACATCGTCAAGGGCCATTCCAACTCCAAATCCCTGGGGACTGGACTGCCCTTACTCCCCGACAGATCGGATCCCCTCCCATGAAGCCATCTGAGTGCAATCCCCGTTTTCTGGGGTCTGAGGGCAGGAGGGCTCACTGTAGGCCCGGGCTTGGCATATGCTCATTTCAAAAGCCGGCACTGAGTCAGAATCTCATTTCTCAGTGAGTTTTTTTCAGATCTATGGTGTCTCATCGTGTGCACCCTTAATTTTAAACATTTATAAAAAGCACTGTAAAATACACACACCCACTCCTCACTGGCCAACGATCTCAATCTCTGTCTCACTTATGACACTAGTAGGAAAAACCCTATCATCGACTATTCTGCACATTATAGTGGCATACATTTGGCAGTAATAAAGGCCAAGGTGCGAAGCAAGGCTGGTTAAGGGCTGTCTTTGGAACCTGTCGCTAAATGAGAAGTGGACATACAACAAAATTTCCCATTTTCACCATTTTTGAGTGGGCAGTGTAGTGACATGAGTCATAGTCCCCACATTGTGCGAAAATCGCCAACGTCAATCTCCAAATTTTCTCAGCACACTTTCCAGACAGCAGTCCGAAAGCCTAGGAGACACATCTAACTGTTCCAGAATTTCAACCGCTCTAAGATATGCGAAGTGGAAACTTCCACTTCCTCCCTTGTCGCCTTGGTTCACTCTCTGGCAGTTCGCCTACAGTTTTTCCTTTCTCGTCTTCTCCACCTAGAGCTCCGCTCCCTCCACCCCCGCCCCCCCCCTTCCTCTGAGGCCCTGGGGCTTCAGGAAGTGAAGGATGACAGAGCACTGCTGTCCAGGTTGGGGTCAAGGGGGGCAGGCAAGGGGGGTTTCTGCAACAAGCCTTTGCCTCCTTCCTTTGGCTGCTTCTTTGGGTCACAAACTTCCCTGAAGCAGGTACATCATGGCAGGCAATGAGCCCCAATGAGTGCCCGTGATTCTCCAGGGACACTTGCAAAAAGAAAACTCCATCAGAGCTTCCCGATTTCCATCATGCTGTCACGCTTTACCTACCTCTTTCAGGTGCTGCGGAAGAGAATTCCCAGGGGCGAACACATACTTGGTCTTTTTGTAAATGAACCACATCGAGGCAAAGCAGCTGAGGAGCAGGAGGAAGGCCACAAACACCGAGGCGATGAGGATGATGGCGGTAATCCAGGAGGGGACCGTTTCTGCCAGAGATAATGGGGTGGGTGAGCCGAGGAGGCCATGGTCGTGCTGCGGCCACGCTTCATTGCAATGGCTGCACTCTTTGAGTCATCTCACTCAGGACAAGGCACAGGGGCTGGTTCGAGGAGGTGGACAGGGTTGCTGCCAACACGCTCCTCCCTTTACTCGTGTCTCCTTCACACCTGGGGTTCTGGCAGGATGGCTGGGATGCACACAGTGAAAAGGAAGCAAGGGTTCCGACCTACTTTGCTATTTGCAGTGCAGCCATGATCCCCCCTGTTCTGGGTCAACCTACACTTACTGCCTACATGGAGAACTCCCTTGGGCCCACTGCGTTAAACACGTGCATTGCAGTATATTGGATCCCCAAAATGTCCCTGGTCTCCTCCTGGTCTCAGGTCCTTCCATTCATGAGGCCTTAAGAAAGATGGGCGGATGAAGGGGCCGTGACCTTGGGTTCACCTCTAGGAATGCTTGTGGGGATGGCTGGCACAGGATTCGGCAATGCTTCATTCTGCTGTACATCATTGTGACCAATCAGAACTGACGCGAGGGTACCTAGCACCTAACAAAAATTCTGCTCTGGCCTCTTTAATTTGTAGCACATCAAAGCGGCAGTTCCTTTGAAATATCCTTTGAATTTGAAGAACACAAAGCCGTGCAGAGGGGCAAGTTCAGGGCTATAGGATGCATGGGCTACGGTTTCTCCAGGAAATCGTTACAGCACAGTTCTTGCTACCCTGGGAAGAGAAACAGGTGCACTGTCTTGAAGGAAAAATCCTTTGGGGCAAACTTCCCGATCTTTTTCTCATGAATGCAGTTTTCTTACAGATCCTTTATACGAAGTCCTTCTGATCATCTCTTCAAGAAGAGCTAACAACATGACCCCATGGGGATTCTGATTCCCCCCAAAACAGTTACCATAACCTTCTCTGCCTTGAATTTCAGTGGCCCAAATGATCCCTTCAGAAGTGACTGTTTTCAATGGAGCTCTTTGTTTTTAAAGTACTAGAATGAGAGTAAGACATATGTATTACTGAGAGAACTTGCCTATCCACTGATCACAGAGACAAGTTTAAACTTAAAAATAAATAAACAAACCCATACATATGCAGGGGAAGTGAATTATTTAATGTGGCCTTGAGCTATATCTGCAACAGTCAATCTCTGGCTTCTTGAAGCACTTCTCTCAGCCTAGCCACACAGGGGCTGGTTGCTATCAGGCCGCCCTGACTGCTGGTGACTTTCAGAAAAGAGAATGAGGTGCTGTCTGGTCCTGCTCCATTTTCATGATTGCTAGTTAAAGGCTTGAGTCCACTGTGGCCAGGCACTGTGGCTATTCACTCTCCTGGAATGTTGCTCTTGTTTTCACCAGTCTTCTCTTTGACCAAACAGGACAGCCTCTCTCTCGCCAGCGAAGGTCTTCCTGATGCCACCTCCAAACTGAGCAACGAGAATTGCTAGAGCCCTCCCGGCTTTTAAGGAGTAGTCTTGCTGTACTTCTTTCATGTGAGTCTGCTGGCACGGGAAGCAGCAGTGGTAGAACTTCCAGCAACGTGGTACTATGTGTACATCACAGGAGGACATGCTGGCAGACAGGTGGTGGTGGCTGACAGGGGACAAGCCCTCAGTGTTTCCTGATGAATGGATTTAGGAGAGGAGGCTAGGAGGAACCTCCTTCTTCATCGCCTAGCCCCCCTCTTATTTTGTCTCAGCTTTAATTCATGTTGGCTGTGATCCCATAACCTTTCTGGATCATGCCCTGGAGGGCTCTGAGCACCTCTAGTTCACCAGTGAATTTGTGTTTCCTTTGCCAGCATCAGAGGATGGTGCCTTTTAATCCAACTTTTACCATGCTTAACTCACACACGTGTTTCTTCCTGGTGCAGACAGGGTCATGGAATGAGTGAGCTGTGGAATAGCATTCAGACGACCTCCTGGTTCATGGTGTGTCGTCAACTTGGGATCGGGCATCCTAGCTGTGGGGAAGCTTGATGATTCTACTCCCCATTTCCTCTTAATAGTCCAGGAGTCTCTCAAGACATACAACCCGCATCCTCCTTAGATGTCCAGATGGTGAGACTCTGTCTTGTTACCTTGCGCATGTCATCAGGGAAGATCCATTGCTGGAGGAGGACATCAGGCTTGGGACTGTAGAAGGGCAGCACACAATGAGGACAAGCCTCACTGAGATGGACTGACACCCTGGCCTCAACAATGGACTCTCACTATCAAAGGTCATGAAGTTGTCTGTGAGAGTGAGGCTCCCTGGGAACAAGTGGGTGGAGTTCAGCCTGTTGTCTATCAGGTCACAGCTTGATTGCAGGGCAACCGAGATAAGCAACTTGCTGGAAGCTTGCTCTTCTCTTTTTAGGCTTTCTCCTGTTGGGTGGCCAGCCACACTGAGCCCTGTGATGTGGTCACTGCCCATTGGATCCATAAGCCTAGTGCATCCACCAGCCTGTGCTCTTCCAGCATTCTGCATCGTTGCATGTGGCTGTGTGGTTCTGAAGAGGGATTTATGAACTAATATCAGACTTAAGGACTTGATCTGGACTGGGCTGGACTGTTGGCTTGATATATAATTGCCCCTTGACACAAAGCTCTTTCTTACACACGTGTATGAGTGTCACTGGATTTGTTTCTCTAATCAACCCGGACTAACACAATGCCACTGAACGCTTGGTTTTGTTTTACCGCAGGCCCCACGCGTCAGAGTCAACTCATTGGCAACTAACAAGAATCTGAGTTACCACATTGAGGTTGGAGTAGGACACGATGCTGTCGGAAGAGGCTCAGAAAAGACTGTGATACAAACTGTGCCCTTTACAACTTACCATCCTTGGTTGTGGACTCACAGATAGGCTGACTCCATTCCCCACTTTTGTTCGGCTCAAGAAGAAACCCCCGAACTTGAAGACAGTAAGTGGTGTGTGGCTCCAGATTGCGGAGGACTTTAAAGTCATACGGAGTACTCAGTTGAAACTAGAAAGAGGAACGCAAATAGGAGAATGGATCAGCAGCGAAAGGGCATCAGCTAGCCTCACATCGACCAATCAGGATTCCCTCAGGCTCAAAACAGGAAGAAGCAGAAGGCTGCAGCCCTGCCCATTTTCAGCAGTAGATCCCACAGAGGTCGGAGGTCCTGCTGTCAAAGATAACTGTGTTGTATGTGACAAGCCATTGCCTATGCAGAATTCTCTGACAGAATATGCAAGCCATCCTATTGTCCCATTGTGCAAAAGAGAAACCCCAAAACTCCAAGACAAAACCAGTCATACACAATGAGACCCAATGTACTTTTCTTTCAAGGTCACTAGGGCACTTTCCATCCTGGCTGACAGAGGGTTTCCCGTGAATCACTGCTCCATTGGGTGGTTTACCTTGGAGCACCACCCCAGCCTGCCTCAATAGGCTGGTAAAACAGGCTCACGGGAGTTTAATTTAAATATCTACAATATTTGATTACAGGTTCCTAAATTAAGAAAACTAGAAATTTCCTCTCAAAATAATGGGACTTAAGAGACTATGTAGAAACAAAACAGTCCCTCACCAAAGGGGAAAAAAGTAACTAAACTCAGATGCCATCAAGGCAATCTCATGGAATCCCAGTGAGTATGGAGAATGACTCCGCAGGTCTCCAGACTGGGGTCTTTCGGAAGCAGATGACCAAGTCTCTTCAAAGGTGTGGGATGAACCACTAACCTCTTGCTGAGCAGTCAACTGCTATTTGGACCACCCTGAAAAGAGCCCACTGCCCTCGAGTTGATTCTGACTCATAGCGACTCCTCAGGACAAAATAGGACTGCATCTGAGGGGTTCTATAAATCTTTCCCCCCCACAGAGTGACGGGTGGCTTTGAACTTCCAACCTTGTGGTTAGCAGCCCAACTCATAACCTACTATGCCACTGAGGCTCTTTTGGGTCACACGCTCAACTCACAGCCATCAGGTTGATTCTGACTCACAGTGACCTTGTCAGACAGAGAAGAACCGCCCCTGAGGGGTTCCAGGACTGTCAATCTTTACGGAACTAGAAAGACTCGCCTTTCTCCCATGGAGTGACGGGTGGCTTTGAACTGCCGATCTTGTGGTTAGCAGCCCAATGTGCAGCTGTCTAATCCACCAGGGCTCCTAAAAGTGTGCACTTTCCATTGCTTATCATTGCTTTATTGAAGCGGTTTGTGTTAGGTGCTGTTGAATTATTTCTGATGCTACCGCCTAAAGCACTACCTGGTTCCGTGCCATCCCCACAATCATTGCTATGCTCGGATCCATTCTGGCAGCCCGTGTCAGTCTATCATATTCATATTTTCCTCTTATTCTGTGACCGCCTCCTTTTCTAAGTCTTTCTCTAGAGCCTAGTCTTTCCTGAATGTACTCCCAAGATAGACTGGTTCATTTGTGGCAGTCATGTACCCTGGTGCCAATTTGATTCAGAGTGTAGGGGTGGAGTCTAGCCTGTCAATCTGGAGCTGGCCAATGAGACCTCTGTGTGGGCCTGGCTTTCTCTGAGGATTCTGGGAAATCTCATGATATTTTCCCCTGCGGAGATGAGACTTACAGCTCAGTCCTTGGGAGACATTGCAGCAGGCAAGACAACATGGCAGCATGCTGATAGATCCTGAGTCCTGGGAATTGGACCAGTCAAAGGAAAAGCCCTGTAGCTTACCCTGATGGAACCAGACCTCTGAAGCTGGAAAAGCCACGTAGAGATCCCTACTAGCACTGAAATGTTTTTACCACCACTGGATACACAAGACTCTGCACCCACTGGCCTGTGATTGTCCTGGCGCTATTGCATGTGCTTCATGAGTCTGAAGAAGACTTTATAGACTGGTATTGGACATATGGGCTAACATCTGACTTATGACCTTGGACTGGGCTGGGTTGGGATGCTTTCTCAATGTTCCATTTCTCTTGTATATAAACCTCTCCCTTATATCCATATGTGTGTCTATGAATTTGTTTCTCTAGTCTACCTGGACTAACACATCATTCTTCTGGAAGTTCATGGTATATTCGGTATTCTTCACCAACACCATAATATAAAGGCATCAATTCTTCTTCAATCTTCTTTATTCATAGCCTAGCTTTTACATACTTATGAAGTGACTGAAAATACCATGCACCTTAAAGTGACATCATTGCTCTTTAGCATTTTTAAAAGGTCTTTTGTAGGGGATTTGCCCAATGCAGTAGGTTGTTTAACGTCTTAACTGTTGCTTTCTGGGCATTGACTGTAGATACATGGGGAAAAAATGAAACCCTGACAACTACAATCTTTCTCCCTCTATCATACTCTCGCTGATTCGTTTAGCTGTACAGATGCTTGCTCGATGTTGAGGTGTGGTCTACACTGTAGTCTTGGTTCTTCATCATCGAGTGCTTCAAGTCCCTTGTTACATTCCGCAAGCAAGGTATGTCATCTGCATGCTTCTTGCTGCCAATGAGTCTTCCTCCAATTCTGAGACTACGTTCCTCTTCAGAGAGTCCAGTTTCCTGGATTATTTGCTATGTAAAATATGCTATAGAAATGGATAGAAACGGGGCTGAGCCCCGGTGGCATAATGGTTGTGTGTGGGACTGCAGTCCACAGGGTTGGCAGTTCAAATCCAGCAACAGCTCTCTAGAAGCAAGGCTGGGCCTCCTACTCTCACCAGGGGGCAGTGATGCCCACAAAAAAAAAAAAAGAAAGAAAATAAATGGATAGAGACATCAACAGAAAGTGATCCTGGAATACTTCTCCTCTTGGTAGTTCCTTTTCTTTTGTGGTTGGGGCTACCATGTTTTTATTTTTTTATCATAGGCGAACCTGAGTTAAGGGCCAGATTTGAATTTTACCTATCTACTGGATTACACAAAGATTAAGTTATTACTCTGAATAGCTAAATAAAAGAAAACAAAAACACCTTACAACCACACTCATGTGTTCATTTCTAGAAATCGTGTATTTCCAAAAACGTGCAGTGCTATTTTCTCAAAGACTAAACTCAGAGGCTGATCTATATAAGTGGCTTGAAAGGAAGAGAGCAGGAAAGAATGCTTTCCTCTCAACTGAGGTTTTTCAATTTTAGTTTGTCATTGTTCTTAGTGTTTTGGTTGCTTTATGTTTCTTGATTTTGTTTTGTATTTTTTCTCTGTGTATGAAATCCAGGATAGGTAAATCTATAATGCCAGGAACTGGGTTAATAATTACCAAAGGATGTGGGAGGGAAACGGGGGGGGGGGGGCGGCGCTAATGAGTATGAGAAAGAAGGGCATGCTCTAACGTTGGTTGTGGTGATAATTGACAACTCTGCTGAATATGACTGAGTTACTGAATCGTGTGATATGTGAATTATATGGCATTAGGAAAAGATTTAATAGAAAAAGAGAAAGAAATGCAAGAATATGTTCTCAAGATCTTTTCCCTCCCCTCCTTCTGTCTACTGTAGAGAAGAGCGATGGGAAAGAGGGGTCTAAAAGGTCATGTGTGACCCTGTTCAAGCAGGGCCCAGGAACGGGGCTGCCCTGATCATAGACTTGACCGACTTGTGGTGTTCGTGGGGCAGCAGGGTGGGTGCCAGGAAACAGTAGTCACTCATTTGATTTGAGGCTCTTGCTGCCAGCTGCAAACTCTGTTCTGCCTTCCCTTGCAGCTTCCCTTCAGGGGAACAAGCTACCACTTTCACTGAATACTGCCATCCTGGGGGTTGTCTCTGCATTTTCCCTGGGGGAAGCCTGAGCCAGAAATCCAGATCATCTCTCAGACTGAAGAGCTTCTGGCTTTCAGAGCACCAGAATGAAGACTCTCTCTCTCTCTCTCACACACACCAAAGTCACTGCTATAGCATCTATGCCAACTCATAGTGACTCTCTTTGTCCCTTGGATTGGCTGGTAGTTTCAAATTGCCACCCTTACGATTGGCAGCCAAACATGTAACCACTCGGCGACCGGAGCTCTGCCAATGACAAGGTGCTGCCTGGCATGGTCTCCTTGCCTCCTTTCCCCCAGCATCATAGCTGAAGACCAGCATCTCAGCAAAGAGCATGCGTGAGTGAGCTTACCTTTTTGTCAGTGCCATTCTTCCAGTACTGTACATTATACACCCATGAACTATAGATGCTTTTCATGGTCCAAGTTCCAACTTCACCCACAATTTTGGGAGCGGAGAAACTCAAATGCAAAGAATCAGCAAGTACTTTTACTTGCATTTCCGGTGGTCCAATAGCAGCTAAGTATGAGAAAATGAAAAATGGCAATCACAAATCATAGTGTCAAAATTTCCCTTCAACAATTATTTTTCAAAATGATGCAGAAAAATTAATCTTATTCTCTATGACATACCCTAGCTATGTCCTTGATGTAAGTGACTAAGAAAGCTATGTAGGTCTTTATGTTAATCTTTATCTTATGTTAATCTTTATCTTTATTAATTGGGGTTCATTCGTTTAAGTTTATCGTGATTTTTTGGTAAGTTTGAAACTATTGTAACCACACTGTCTTATTTTCTGTTAAAAACTGCCTTTCTTTCTTTTTTTGTATGGTAGAATACGGTTTCTCCTTTTCTTTGTTGCTTTCTCCTGGACTGAATTTAAAAAAAATTTCCTTTTGCATACTTTTTGCTAGTTAAAAGCTGCAGGTAGTACATTATTACATATGCTTCCCATCTATAATTAACCCAATCCATTCCCTCCTCGCTCCCCCCCCCCCCCCCC
>PVJH01021087.1:0-39368 GCA_004026705.1 Nesogale talazaci
GTACAGTCATTATTGTTTTGTCATATCTCACACTGCCCGACATCTCCCCCTGCCCACTCCTCCCTACGTCCGTCTTTCAGATAGGAGACAGTCTGCAGATCCCCATACCTGGCTTCCTCTCTCCTTCCCTCCACCCATCCGGGAACTCCACTCCCACCAATGTCACCGAGGGGTTTATCCACCTCGAGTTCCCTGCATTTCCAGCTCCCATCTCCACCAGTGCACCGCTGCTGGATTTGAACCATCAAGCCCACGGGCCCGCAGTCCCACACTCAACCACTTAGGCCACTGGGGCTCAGCCCAGCAGCATTTCTTCTATGGATTTTTGTTTAGCGAAGCTTTGTCAGCAGACGATAAAAAAGGCAAAACAATGGCAAATTATGAGCAAAAGTCACCCTAATTTTAAGAGAGGGGGTAGGGTTAAGTTGATGGAAACTGCGAAAAGCTGTCGAGCACTTGAGTGCCACCAATATGTTCCAATTGTTTTTTATAAGTTTCCTGTATATAATACTGTAACTGCAAAATATCCTGTGGTACATTGTGATAATTCAATAGATGTCTTTTAACATGATCCCAAGGAAACAGTATCATTATAAGCCAAATGAGTAACACATATGGATGTAGTTTTCCAATCACATTGCAATTTAATTTGTTGCTTAATACTATTAATCTTCTCTCAAAAGAATAGTTGTTTGAGATAAATCAGCCAATTGTTCATGAACTTGTTGATCACTATGTTGTTGAGTGGAGCATAAAACATCAGAATTTTGATGACAGTCTTATACAAAAGTAGCAATTTGTACAGACTGATATAAAGTTAATCCTGCAGTAGTAGCAGTAGCAGTAATCGCTATGATTCCTAAAATTATAGCTATTAAAATTCCTAAAAATAAAAAAAATTTAAATCCTAAAAATCGCTTTGATCTTGATAAAAGTTGTTTAGTAAATTTTTCAATTAAAGCTAAATAGGAGAGCTTTGCCATTGCTGAGACAATTGAGTAGGTATCCATAGTCCTGCTCTTGCTCTCAAAATATATATACATTCACTATTGTGATTAAAAGATATAGAATAATAAGTAGAACAATTATTGCATTTAATTTCTCCAGAGGAAGAATTCCAGTTGAAAGATCCTTGCATAAAATGATATGGTAAATGCACACAAGCTTGGACATATTGGGTTGTATTAACTGAGAAGGACAAGGTGTAATTTCCTGCATGAATAGTACTGTTGCCAATCCATCTTCTAATAGGGAACAAGGCAGCACCCATTTTCCATAAATGACTTTGGAGGGGTTTCCATATCTTATGAGGGCTGGGAGGAGAAAATCCTCCCCCATGCCAAACAAGAGGTTCTGATGCTTTTGTGTCGATCATGTGGCTACGAGAGCGTCATTTAAGATCTGCTGCACTAGAGCTGGCTCAAGCAGAACCTGCAGGGCTCCAATCAATGACAATTCCTTGGGAATTATTAATTAATACTCGGGCCTGTTCTCCTCTGCAAGTACTCTAATGCACCCAATCAGACAAGTGCAAATAGGTTGGTGATTGACATAGTGGCAATGAAGGTACAGAAAAATTTCCTGTTATATTGAAATTGAAAAAAACCTTGAGCACTTAATATTAGCAATTTTTGCAGCTTCTTCTGAATTTTTGATAATTGAAAGACAAGCCTGATATTTTAATTTTAAACAATGTTCCCCATATACAATACCTATAGGAAGTCCTTCAACCCCTGTTTTATAGGATGTAACAATAGCGCCCTCTTCAATTGCTCAAAATGGCCCTCAATCGTCTAGAGGCCCAGCCATCCTAGAGGCGTCATTGACATAAATGAGAACAGTAGGATCAGTCCAAGACACTCCTCTATTCAAGGGTGGGTTAGGAAAAGAGTCCAATAAGTAAACTTCTCAGCATTTACCTGAGTAGTTTAAATAGCCATCAACGTTAAAAACAAATTAGAAGTTGTCACCCCTTGTCCATTGGAACACATTAATTATTCTCCTTCCATACTTAACTTTGTAATCTGTTCCCATGTGGGCAAGTCAGCATGTCAAGTCATTATCAAGGGAGGAGCTTGAATAGCTTTTTTGATAGTGATCATGTCGGCAAAAGCCTGACTCAGTTCCTTTCAAGGGCAAGGTCTCTTTTGGGCCATCAAGTCATTTTACTCGCTTATCTGGAACTCACAATTTTCCACCTGTAGAAATATAAGCATACCCTTTCCCCATATTATGACCATAACTAATTGCCCTTTGTCTTGTTCAAAACTGTTAGACCATATAGACTGTTCTATATCTCTAAAAACAGTATTGGCTATTTCCAAAACCACACATGCTCATAAGTAGTGAATAAAGAATACTGAAATGAAAAGAAAAAACATTATTTTCCCAATGCAATTCAGCAGCCGTGAAATTATTGTCATTTAAATTTAAAATTTTTAAAGTATATGAAGCTGTATAAAGTCTCCTTTTTGGATGATTATCACAATATCCCCCTTTTTGTTTTAAAAGCAACTCTTTCAGTGATGCCAAAACAAACAAACAAACAAAAAAAAGCAACTCTTTCAAAGTGTGATTTTGGAGTTCAATAATTGCTTGACCAGTGCTATTTCCTGGAATACAAGTTAAATGTTGAATTCCATGTACATGGAAAAAAAGTCAAACTTTTTAAAAGAAATGTATGCAGAACTACTATCTGTTTTAATAGTATATGGAATTCCCATAATAACAAATGCTTCTGACAAATGGGTAATAACAGCACCAGCACATTCTGTATTAGCAGGTATAGCCCATGAAAAATTATAAATAGTATCAATAGAATGATGAACATATTTGAGTTTGCCAAAAGAAGGAACTTGAGTAATATCCATTTGCCAAATTTGGTTCCGGCTTGTTACTCGAGGATTAGTTCCTATAGGGAGATGAGATGAGAGGCAGATACTGCTTCGCAAGTTGAACAAGATGGTAAATTATCTTCGTTTGTTTTAACTATTTGCAACTTTCTTTGCCCTCTGAAATTTACTGTTTCCACCTAAACTTAAAGAATCACTATGCAAATTGCATTAACTAGGTGTTAGCAAAGGGTTAAAAGTTTTGCTGAAAGCCGCTTTTGCTGCCATGCATCAAGGTCACTGTGACTACTGACTACTGTAAATTAGAGCTAAACTCTGGTGGGAGTGAGACACAGACCCCGAGAGACAGCGGCAGAAGGAGAGAAGGTTGTACAGCCTAGGGGAACCCCCAGCACATTTTATAGCAGTAAAATGACAGCATCAAAAAAAATCAGGAAAAGATTCATTAAGTTCTTGTAAAATTTTAGTAAATATTTTTTCTTTCCTCCTTTTTTACCCAATTCTTGCAAAGCATGTAAGCATAGATTATGAACCTGTTTAATAATTTCATCCCAAAGATGACTTGCTGAGCAGTAGCGGCAAAAGGACAAGTGTCAGTCCATTCAGAAGTTGCTCCTGGCGGCTGTTCATCAGACTGTTTCTCAGCAGGATTTTGCAGCATAACCTTATTCTCTTTGAAATATGCTGGAGGCTTTTCCTCAAGATAAAAGAATGTGCATTCTACAACTGTGTTTCCAGAATCCAACTGAAGATGCTCAGCCATTTTATTTACTAAACAAACCAAATTCTGTAATTCCTCAGATATGGAAAAAACTTTTTCTCCTTTTCAGGAGAGGAATCTGATGAAGAGGAGGACGATTCAGCTTCAGAACGATCATAAACGTTATCATATAGAGGATTGCTAGATGGGCCCATACGAGCAGCTTCTGTAACGTTTTCACAAGCAGGTTTTTCTCTTTCACTGTCAGTATCTGACTGAAATTGCTTTATGGCAATATTAACTAAAGACATTTATGACCAAACATCATGACCGATGGTTTCACCTCTTTGATGTGCCCTTTTCAAAGCACAAGTCACCTGTTTCCATACGTTAGCATTTAATTGATTTTTTTTTCAGGTTGAAACCAATAACATGTACACAATGTACACAATAACATAAACCAATGTTTATGTACACAAGCAAAAAGTTTCTTAAAAAGTCTAGATGGAACTTTTACCATTGTTGTCTTTAAAATAGTTCTTAAGACTTCAATATATGGTAATTCTGTGAATTTCCCATGACTCTGTCTGTAGTCATATATTTTACCACGTTGGTTCTGTGAGTCCTTCTCTCGTCACTTTGAACGTCATTGTTGTTACTGCCACCATGCCAATCCATCTTTCCATGGATTCTCCTCACATCTTGTCCTTCCACTTTATCAAGCATGTTATCCTTGTCCAGGGACTGGTCTCTCCTGAGAACACATCCAGCGTCTGAGACTCAGCCTCTACCTCCTCGTTTCTAAGGAGCATTCTGCCTTTATTTCCAAGATAGATTTGTTTGTTCTTTTGGCTGTCCATGTTACTCTCAATATTCTGTGCCAGCACTGCTAATTCAAGCTCATTGATTCTTCTTTGGTCTTCCTTATTCAATGAAATCATTTGGTGGATTTCAAACATGAAAAATTTATTTAAGATTCATAATTCAAAACTTTTTTTAACAATGAAAATATATCTTCACTTTTTTCTTTTCTCCCATCACCTTCCCTCTGGTCTGCATATCTCTGTATAGAATCTATTTTAATGTGGTATATGTGGGGTGATAATTATCACTACTAATACAACATCTAAAGGGGTAAGAATAGAAACACTCTGGTAGTTCTGCTTACTTTCAATTCTTTTTTTCTTTTAAAAAATCATTTTATTGGGGGTTCTTATAGCACATTACAATCTGTTTATCAATTGTATCGGACATATTTGTACAAATATTGTCATTGTTCTTTTCTATACATTTACTGAGCCCTTGAGATTGGTGTCTCCTTATCTTTCCCCCTCCCTCCTCCACCCCACAATCCTCATGGCTCCTGGATGATTATAGATTGTTGTTGTTTTCAGATCTCACCGAACACTGTCTCCCTTACGCCTCTGGTTTCTGCTATTCTGTCCCCTGATTGGGGAATGTGTGGTTATGTGCCATTCATTGTGATCCTTATTATAGATCTGCATATATCAAACGATGTTACTTATTGTCTAGGGCTATATGATTAAATAGACCATTTAAACTTTACTCATTTTCCTTAGCTATAAAGAAAGATAGGCTTAATAAAGTGTACACTCACATAGTTCCTAACAGGTAAAATTCAGTTTGCAAGAAAATTAGGGAACAAATCTAAACCTTTATACAAAATCTGTTTACTGCAAAAGTGAGGCAATACTTACTGATTTTAAAACACTGAGCATGTTAGCTAACTATTTTTTAGATTCTTTAGGAATAAGTTTTACATTTTTGACTGAAAGACTGGTAACACATGAAAGTAAAGAATGTGCTTCTCTTTCCCTTCCCAACTTTAAAACATCTTTTAAAAATGAAGAAAATACTTTTTGTATTTAAAATACAAAAAAGTTGTATTAATATGAATACTTTAATATTTTGTATACAAATAGAATCATTAACTATCACCAATTTTTTATCCTTTTAATTGGGGCTCATACAGCTCTCACCACAATCCATATATACATCAATTTTGTCAAGTACATTTGTACAAGTTATCATCATTTTCAAAATATTTTCTTTCTACTTGAACCCTTGGTATCAACTCATTTTTCCCCTCCTCCTCTTCCTCCCTCATGAACCCTTTATTCTTTAAAAATTATTATTATTTTACCACCAAATTTTATATTCTTTTAAACTGAGAGTCATGGGATAGCAAAGCCCAGATCAACCTGTACCATCAGGCAAAATCAGATGCAAGGTCAAGTTTCTAGCCTGCTCCATGCCATTCAGGCACTCTGCAGTATGTCAAACATACATTTAGTAGTCCCATAGTTTGTGATGACTGGCATGAGAGCATTTATTTCCCAAGTATTATATCCACTAGTGTCAGGCTAACTTTTAAAAAATCACTCAGGAGGCTTAGGATATGATTTCTGAAATGATGTGTGTTAGTCGGAGTAGACTAGAGAAACAAATTAATAGGCACGCATATGAATATATGGGAAAGGTTTATATACAAGAGAAATGGAACACTGAGAAACCATCCTAACCCAGTCCCGTCCAAGGTCACAAGTCTGATAATAGCCCATATCTCTGACCCCAGTCTATAAAGTCTCCTTCTGACTTATGAAGTCCAATGACACCAGGAAAATCACAGGCCAGTGGGTGCAGAGTTTTGTGTGTCTGGTGGTGTTGAAACATCTCAGTGCTGGCAGGGGTCTTTCTGTGGCTATTCTGGCGTCAGAGTTCTTGTTCCATCAGGGTAAGGTTGTGTGACTTCTCCTCTGGCTCCTCCAGTTCCTCAGACGCTGCCATCTTGTCATTCAAGCAACTCCCAACAACAACAAGAAAATGGTCCCTCATCTCCACAAGGGAAATATCGCAAGACTTCCCAGAATTCTCAGAGAAAGCCATGCCCACACAGAGGTCTCATTGGCTATCTCCAGACTGACAGGCTAGTCTACACCCCTACATTCCCAATCATGAAATTGACACACGAGTACATGGCTTTCACCTGATGTTATTCAAGATAGTCTTGTGCTTAATGAGATGTGTTCATTACCAAATTTGACATTCACTCATTTCTATAACATTTAAAATGATACAGTATTCTCAACTTTTTCAGTTACAGTGTTATTTCCTGTAGTTGTTAAACATATAATGGTGTTTTATTTTATTACCATAAATCCAAACAGGTTCTTTTAATAATTTTGTGTGCTGTACTTTGTAAATTCAGCTGGAGCCTTTCATTACATATTACTCCATTCCAATTCAGGGCAAAAATCATTAAAGTTATGATTTTGTGGAACAGTGTCATAAACCCCAGTGATCTAACATGAAATTTAATTGAAGTGCATCACTCAGATCTCTCTGCCCTCAAGTTACTGTTCTACTCCTCAAACACTTCTTATGTTTCAAAAGAAAACAGACTCTAAAGAAAACAGAGGAATTGTGGATTAAAGTGTAAGCTTCAGTTGCATAAAATGATCAACTTCTTTTACCCTAGGCTATTAATTCTTTAGTAATAACAGGTTTTTAATATTTTGACACTTTAATATTTTGACATTTAGTGCCTTCAAGGCACTAAAATATTATCGTGTTCTTTCCTGTTGGTATAGTAATAGTCTCCAACTATAAACATGTTATTTTCACAAATTATTCCAAGTTTATTATTCTTGGAAACTTGAATCCATTTTCTCACTTAAAAAAAAAAAGGGACTGCAATCTTTTGATTCTTAGAGTCCTTTCCAAAAGTCCATGTAACCTACGTAACATGTTAGAGACCTAAGATTGATAAAACTATCCCATTACACCTAACCCCCCCCCCATGGAGAAACCAGTGAACACTTGACTGCCTGCTGTCAGACCCCTAGCCACTCCTCGAGAACAGAAGGAAACTGCTCCTGGAGAGAATAACCACCGAGAAACCCTCCCAGGGCACTAGGAATCCGAATCCACTCAAGGACAGGGCGTTGGTTCAACTACCACCTAGAATAAATGACTATTCCAAGGGAGACGACTGGACACCTAGAATAATGTCCTCATTTACCAAGAACACCACCCCCAGAAGTAGCAAGATTTACAGGAAGGAAAATTCTGCTTACAGTCACCAGCATATCAAAGACATCGCCAGTAAAGAAAAACTACCTCAGATGAGCACTGTCAGAGAAAGAGGTCATACCAGCCAAATGTGTAACTAAGTTTTTCTTGTAGCCATAAAAAAGTTTAAATTTAAATATGAACAAGTTATGTAATATTAATACTCTAACCTATTTTCAAACCTTACCAAATTTATTTTAGATTATGAGATAATTTACTTTCCTTTGTATCGTGTTGTTAGGCGCTGCCAAGTCGAATCCAACTCAAAACAAGGTCATCCTAGTGGTAATTTTTGTGGAAACAGATCTCCAGATGTTTCTTCCTCAGCCACCAATGCCTCGCTTTGCTACTTGTGCGTTTATTTTGCAAAGCACATGTCAGTTTGGACTGGCCACACGTCAAATGCTCAGTGAACTATATTAATGTATCATTCAAGATTCAATTAGGCTCACAAAATGATTCTATGCATTATAGAATAAGGTCTTTATGATAAGAATTATATCTTACACAAGATGAGAGAAGTAAAAGTTTAATCAAACGAACTTCAGGGTCAGAGAAAACTTCTGAAGCATCAGCACGGGCAGCATTCAGGCAAATCTGGGACCTAAGTAAATTCAACTGCGGAAGTAGGGCAAGGTGCCTCAGTGCAGCCAGCTTTTCTGATCGCTGAAGACCAGAGGGCAGGATACGGGGTGGGTGATGCCCTTGGTCACAGGGTTGGCAAGAAAAGGAGGTGGGAGCAGGGCAGCCGAGAACAGGGCCATAGCACAGGAACATGCTGGCCTCTCTGCCTCAGTCACTTTCTGCCACCAAGCACAAAAACTGGTGAAGTGGGGGAGCAGCTGTTAGGGTTCTGCCTTTCAAATCTCGTGTGAATTTCCCTCGTGGCCACTCTAGCGGACCCTGCCAGAACCAGAACCCACTGCCATTAATTCAATTTCATCTTCCAGCAAGCCTACGTCAGGCTTCTAAAAGTTAACTCTGGGAAGAGGCAGCTGCACCTGTTACGGTGAACGAATTCAAACTGCCAGTTTGCGGTCAGCAGCCCAGTGCCTAGCCCCCTGTGCCACCGCGCCGCCTTAACCTTGGCACCATCCAAGGAAGACACTCCTGGGGAAAGTAGTTCCAGGTGAGCTAAAGAGCCAATGCACAAAATTATCGTGGAATTATAGAGGAAAAAGAATTCTGGGAAAAGGGAGTCTTGACCAAGTGTTGTGTTAGCAAGATGGATGGAGCATAAAAGTATTCCGATTATGTCCAACCAGTGGCCAGGGGCATATGTTGACTGAAAAGCACCCATTCTATTTGGGTGGTTCCATAAATACAGGAAAACAACATTTGTTCAATTCTAGATAGATGTCAGACAGTATCGAGGAGCTTTTCATAGAGTACCTACCACATTTAATTCTCACAGAAATTCTCTAAGACTTTTATCATCCCTTCAATTTGAGCCAAAGGAGAGTTCAGTAGCTTTCTAGAAGTCACACAGCTACCATTCAGTGCAGATATGTGTAATTCTGCAGACTGTGTTCTTTCAAAGCTCTGTCTAGTAAATCTTGCTCCTAATTGACAGACTTCCACTGACATGAATGGAATACCATAGAAGTTCAGGGGCTCCGCATCTCAGTACGTGTTCTTGGGATCCAAAGGTCTGTGCTGTGTTAAGATGTCCCTTCCAAAAAACAAACAAAAAAACCCATTAAAAAAAAGAAAGATATCCCTTCCAACTGGAAATATGAGTTATTACACCAGTGAAGCACCAAGGTTCTCTTTGATTTGGGAAATAACATATCACAGTTGTGTATGTTACTCTAATTTATAAAGTGACTAAACAAACAGCCCTGTGACCTAGAAAAAAAATTCCAGAATGCCATTTAAACTGTTCTGCCTTTGGGCCTCATGACCCAGTAGATCTGATGAGACTTAAAGTGGCTCCTGTAGATAGACTTGCTGTTTAAAGCCCCTTTTGGGCCCCAATAGATAGACAAAGCCTTAAGATTCAGGGGAAATGCCCCGCTATCCTCTGTTATTACTCTTCTATTGAAAAACAGATTTAGGTTTGTTCATAAGACTTTAGAAGCTGCCTATCTAAACAGTGTAGTCAGACCCATCAAACCAGGTGATTATGCACAAAAGTATTACATTATAAAATAGAACAAGATAGCATTGGAACATGTCTTAAAAGCATAAGTAAATCACATAAAGCAGTAGATCAAATACTTCTACCAGGGAACACAAGAATTACTACTCCTCTGAACTGGAAGTCATGATGCCACCAAAACATATTGGTTTCCTCAAATCTGGATCAATAGACAAAGGTAGTTACTATCCTGGCTGAGGTGCCAGTCCTATTAAGAGAAACTACTACATTAACTAAGGAAGAATTAAGTCTGGAATACAGATTTCTGGATAGGATCTTTCTCTGCATTATGAGGATTTTATCACCTGATTTATAGACTATTAACTAAAATCACTGGAAAATTATCTAAAGAAAATGTACTCAGATGAGGATAGATCCGTTTTCTGAAGGATTGCAATAGTATACACATTTCTCCCTTAACTTGATTTGAATGTGATTACATAAAAACCAAATATTTGTTTACTACTCTCTCTTTCTTTTTAATCATTTTATTGGAGACTCATCCAACTCTTATCATGATCAATACATCAATTAATTGTATGCAGTCCACATTTGCACATTTGTTGCCATCATCATTCTGGAAGCATCCTTCTTCCACTTAGGCCCCTGTTATCATCTTCATGTAAAATCATGTATCATGTATCATCATGTAAAAGAGTATGACTTACAAATAGATTCTAACATTGTAATCTCCTTAAGCCTTTGGATAGCTCTCTTAGTATAATAAGTTGGTTCTGGCATTTCAACTTCAGTTGTTGTACACCACTGAATTACTTTCCTAAGACTTCCATAGCAAATCATCATAACCATTGCTGCTCAAATATATAATCTCACATTTTGGAGGCTAGGATTCCAAGATAAAGGTATAAAGGGATATGGGTATGCTACCACTGATAATTCTAGAAATGATTAATTTCTCTCTTTTTAAGTTTTGGTCTTTGTGGGCAACCCATAGCACACCTTATCATTTAAGTGTGTCCCACAATTTAGGCCTCCATCTGCACCAAGCATTCTTCTCTATGGGTTTCTTAGTATAACTTTCTTATAAAGACACCAGTCATTAGATCCCTGGCCCATTCTAATTTCAATATTACTTCCTTTTAACTGAATAACACCTGCAAAGACCTTATTTCCAAATAAAGTCATATTTACAGGTACCAGGGTGAGGATTTCAAACATTTCATTAGGGTCTCACTCAACTCTTACCATGATCAATACATGCATCAATTGTATGCTGTCCACATTTGCACACTTGTTGCCATCAACATTATTGAAACATCTTCTCCCCACTTAGGCCCCCAGTATCAGCTCCCACTATTTCCCCTCCCTCCCCACTCCCCTTAATAATGTACAAATTATCATTATTTTGCCGTATCATACACTGTCCAATGTGTCCCTTCACCCGCTTCCCTGTTGTCCATATCCCAGGGAGAAGGTTATATGTAGATCCCTACAATTGGTTCCCCATTTCTACTCCACTTTCCCTCTACCCTACTGGTATCATCACTCTCACCACCGGTCCTGAAGGGATCATCTATCCTGAGTTCCCCATGTTTCCGGTTCCTATCCATACCAGTGTATGTCTCCTGATCTATCTGGATTTTAAAGATAGAATTTGGATCATGATGGTGGGAGAAAGCATTTAAGAACTAGAGGAAAGTTGCATATTCCCTTGCTGCTACACTATACCCTGACTGACTCATCACTGCAACCCCTCTGTAAGGGGGTATTGCTTCACCTATTGACGGGTTTTGGGTCCCCAATTTGTACTCTCCCTCATTTATAATGATACAGCTTTTACTTCTTTGATGCCTGATACCTGATCCCTTTGACACCTCATCGTCACACAGGCTGGTGTGCTTCTTCCATGTCGGCTTTGTTGTTTCTGAGCCAGATAGCTGCTTGTTTGCTTTCAAGCCTTTAAAACCCCAGATGCTATCTCTTTTGATAGCCGGGCATCATCAGCTTACTTCACCACATTTGTTTATGTACACATTTGTCATCAGCAGTCATATCAGGAAGGTGGGCACACATTTTTTGTTTTTGTTTTTTGTGTTTTTTGGGGGGGGGCATCACTGCCCTCTGGTGGTCAAAGGAGCTACCCAGCGCTGCTCCTGAGAACCACAGCTGGATTTGAACCGCCAAGCCCGCGGGCCACAGTCCCGCACTCAACCATTTACGCCACCAGGGCTCAGCCGGGCACACATGTTATAATTTTTAGTTCTTTGAAGTCTGACTGATCCCTTTGATACCTCGTAGTTACACAAGCTGGTGTGTTTCTTTCATATGGGCTGGGTTGCTTCTGAGCTAGATGGTTGCTTGTTTACTTTCAAGCCATTATGACCCCAGATGCTAAATCTTTTGATAGCCGGGCACCATCAGCTTTCATCATCACTTTTGCTTATGCACACATTCTCCTTCAGTGATTGTGTCAGGAAGGTGAGCATCATGGAATGTCAATTTAATTTCTTTCATTGAGAAAGTACTTGAGTGGAGGTCCAATGCCTATTTGCTGTCTTAATACTAACTCTATAAGTATTTGCATATAGATCTATTTCCCCATTATCATATATAAATATATTCACCTCTGTACATCACTGTATTTAGATCTCTTTTTTGATACACAACCCAGACAACTGTGTTTGGTTCCATATTTCATGCAATGAAATAAACTGTTAGAACCATTCCTCACTCATTGAGCCAAAACACAGAATTCAGAATCTTTTTTAGTGAGCTTTCTCAATAAATTCAAAAGGAATGAAAGTTACATTCCTTCCATTTTGAGCACACATTCTTAATACCCAAAAGTACACATATTCTTTCATTTCCCATCTGTATTCGTGGAAAAATTATGTACATACTTCTTTTTTGGTGTGTATCACCCCCTCCCATGAGTCACACTTTGCACCTCCACCTTTTGTGGCCTGCTGCAACTTTAATCTAAGTATACATCTAGAAACAGGAAAGACCTTAGGAATAGGTTCCAAGAACAAGAGTGTCCTGCAAAACAACATCTTAGGGGATCCCATTTCAGCTTCTTCAGATAAAGGGAGAGTGAAGGGCTTCCCTCCTCAGGCAGATGTAAAGAAAAACAACAAATAACTCAGACCGTGGAGTCGATCTGGAAGCACAATGATCCTGTAGAACTCTGCTGTAACCTTTATGGGAGCAAACTTCATGCTTCTCCAGTGGAGCAGCAAGTGAGTCTGAAACACTGAACTTTACTGTTAGTGGTTTAACCAGATGCCTTCCGGCAAGGCCACTCAATTTAACTTGGGAGGCTGAGGCATCTAGCTTTATTAGAATCTATTCATATATTTCCAATCTAATTTTCAGAAACGTACTTCTATCCAGAATTCATTGTGCATGCAGGATTTGGCTTTCAGAAGCCTCATTCCTATAAGCTATAGAGATTTGATTTCTTATAGGGTAGATCTAAAGCTTTTTAGGTCCATTTTGTAGAGATCCCCAACCCCAGCTCCACTACCCTCCTTATTTTGACTAAAATGTTTTAAAGTCGTTCAGATTTAAGCCCTCAAGTACTCAATCATAGCTACCCAAAGGGTACGACTCATTTGTTATGTTATGCCATGTACCATTGTCCTTTTCACCACTGGGAAAAGGTACATCATTGCCTGTAATTATTAGTAGATGAGAAACTAACTTCAGAAAACCAGAACCATTATTTAAAACTAACCCTGAAGATTTTGTTCCTCTGGAATCACTAATTCTTGGTCAGGGTCCAGGCAAGCTCAGTAGGTGATATCTACATAGTTAGAGAACAAGGAATTGGCCTGCACAAATCCAGACTTCACTGGGCATCTATCAAAAAGACAAGACCACACACAAGGTAGTATTATGAACACTCGCCGAAGCTGTAGGCCACAGGCAATCTTAATTTCTGTCTCCAGATGAGGGACCAACTCTCCTTTAAAGTTTTGCACCGGATTAAGTCAAACCTGCCCAGTATATACTTCCTATCAACTGATTTAATTATTTATGAAAAAGTACCCAGGGTTGTGTCTGATTGGATAGCTCGGTGTTTATGTGCTACAAAATGGCTGATAATTCTCTCCTCCAACTTTTACAAGAGTATTATTTATTAACCTAAAACCCCTGTATTTATTGATCAACTCATCCTCTTTGTACAACTATCTAAAAAGCAAGTTAATCTCAGATGATCAAAACAAATGTGAAGTGGATTTGTATCATTTAAAAAAAATTTTATTGTGAATTACATGGGGGTTCACATTTCAGCTTATCATTTTTGCATTCAACAATTTAAACAGCTTAGCAAAATTTCCAATAGGTTGCCCCCTCCCCTTCATTTTCCCTCTACTCCCTTTTGTATAATATTTCCATTTACTCTAGTTAATACCTAGCTAGCCTCCAGCCCAGTGGTTCTCAACCTGTGGGTCGTGACCCCTTTGGGATCGAATGACCCTTTCACAAGGGCTGCCTGATTCTTAACAGTAGCAAAATCACAGTTATGAAGTAGCAACAAAAATAATTTTATGTTCAGGGGTTAGCACAACATGAGGAACTGCATTAAAGGGTCATGGCATTAAGAAGGTTGAGAACCACAGCCCAAAGGAGTCCTGGTGGCAGTGTGGTTATTTATTGGGTGGAGAGCCACAAAGCCAGAAGTTCAGAATGACTAGCCATGCACAGGAGAGCAATGTGGCTTTCGACTCTGGTAAATGATCACAGTCCTGGAAGCCCACAGGGGAATCTCTACTGTTAGTACAGCACCTGCACTATCGGGTCATGATGAGTCAGAATCCACCCACTGGCAGTGAGTTTGCTTTGAACTCTCTATTCCAGTATTTCCTAGAGTGGGCCATACTGGGCTCAACAATGCACCCACTGTGAGCACGGTGCAGGACTGGGCAGCATAGCCTTGTTTTCACAGTGTCACTATGGGTTGGAGCCTACTTGATGACAACAATAATCAGTGGCAGGTGGAGGGAGGGGGGAGGGCACTAGAATGATCCAGAAGAGCTTCAAATGCAAATTAAAAACCCAAATTAACTTGCTACTGTTGAGTACATTCTAATTCATAATAGCCTTATAGGACAGGGAAGAGCTTCCTGTGTAGGTTCCTGCGATTGTAACTCTATGGATGTACAAAGTCTCATCACTTCCCCAAGGAGTGACTGATGGTTTAAAACTGCTGACATTGCAATTAGCAACCGAGCCCATAATCATTTTGCAGATGCAAATACCTACTCCTTAGTCTAGATTATGGGCAGCACTTTTAATTGATAGACTCACTTTTCTTTCTGAAAAAGGAAGTGGGAAGCCAAATAAATTTGGGAGACTAGCTTCTCACCTCTAGATTCTCATATTTGGCTGATATGTGATCACCTACAGTTCTAGTGAAATTACCAATTCCTAGCTCTATTTGCAACCTAATGAACCAGCATCTCTAAGTGAGGACTCCAGGGGTGTGTACTTTCACCAGATCTCCAGGTAGTTAAACCGATTAGCCAAATTTGAGAAACAAGCCTATTGTTTCCCATTGCTTTTTCCTTCCACCTGTAGTAACCACCAGTCTATTTTGCCATGAAAAGTCCTTAAGTTTTTTCTTGAATAACAATGGTCTCAGGCAGTATTTGCACTTTGCACTTTGCACTTCACTCAGCATAATGTCTTCCAAATCCAATCATCACAGTTCTACCATTTTTCTTTATTGAGGCATAGTATTCCACTGTGTGTATGTACCAAATTTATCTACTCTCCCACAGATTGGCATAAAGGCTGTTTCTGTCTTCTTTACCTTGTGAATAGTGCTGAAATAAACATGGGTGGGTATATATCTGTTTATGCCAAGTAAAGAGATTGTTGGGTCTTATGGTGCCTCTAGTGAGAATATATTTTGTAGCTCACTGGTCCATAAAGGTATTTGAAAATGAATTTTTAGGTTTGTATGTTGGCATGCCACTAAACCGCTGCACATGGTACATTCAATTAGCCTTTCACAAAGGTTTCTTTGCATTGCTAGCACAAAAGGATCACTGTTGAAATCTAGGTAAATCTAAAATGTGTACCGTAGTGCTTCCAATAATTCTTCTCTACTGCCATAAATGTTCTTCAGTGTTCTGTATGGGAGTGTGGTTAGCTGCTGCTGAGTAATAAACTACCTCAACTTCTAGTGGCTTAACATAGCAATGATTATATTAGGTTTCAGAATTGCACAGGTTAGGGATGCAGCTAACAAGGGCGCATTGTTAGGGATGCATTCTTCTGTGCGTCATGGCCAAATTTCCTTGGTGGACTGGTCTGAGAGCGCATGACATTTTCACTCATGTTATTGTCTCCTTCGAGGTCTTAAAAACAGAGCCATCTATAGATGCAACTCCCACATGTCATCTCTGGCATAACAGTGTCAGAATCTCCAACCCTCTTAGCAGGATGGCTCCACACTTTAAGACCAAGTAGAAGCTGCAACATTATAGAACCATCCTCAGAAGTCCTAGAATACTTCTGCTGCTTTCTATTGGCCACCAACTCACGAATGTCAGGGAAAATTAAGGGAGGAAGAATTTTACTTGCAGTGGAAGGCATAGCAAAGATTATGTAGCCATCTTTTTAACCTCTCACCCTGTGAAACCATGGCTCAAGGGATAAGAAAGATAATCATTGGCAAAAAGGATTACCAGATTGAAAGTGTGTGAGCTAGGTCGTTAAAGTTTGACTGCCTGGGTCACTAGGAAGTTTAATACTTATTATCATGACAATCATTGTCTGTATCCATGCTTCTCAGGTAAGGGTTACTCCTTGGGCTGTGACCCCAAAGGTCAGTCTTCGCACTGCCAAACTACTCTGCAGGAGAAAGATGGGACTGTCCACTCCCATAAAGGAGTCAGCCAGGGTGCAGCAGAGCACCAACAAGGCACACAATATTCCTCTCGTTCTTCAAGGCTTCCTCCCCACGACTACCCCGACCCCCCTTCTACCTTACAACACCAGCTAGAGCAGAGCACGTCCACTAGTACAGAGAAGAGCTCTTGACACATGGAATCCAGGACAGATAAATGCCCCAGGAACAGTAATGGGAGTAGCAATACCACGAGAGTAGGGAGAGGCTGGGGAGGAAAGGGGGAGAAAGGGTGAGACCAATCATAATGATCAACATACACTTTGCCCCCAGGGACAAACAGGAGAACTGTGGGTCAAGGGAGATAGCAGACAGTGTAAAATATGAAAGCAATAATTTACAATTTAGAAGGATGGGTGGGGGAGTGGGGAGGAAAAGGAGCTGATGCTGAGGACTCAGTTAGAAAGAAAGTGTTTTGAAAATGATGATGGCAACATATGTCCAAATGTTCTTGATACAATTGATGTGTGGATTGTTATAAGAGCTCCCATTAAAACAACTTATAAAAATTGAAGAGATTTACACTTACAGGAAATTTCTATCCTGACCTATAGTGTTGCTATGATTGATTGAAAGGCAGTTACGTTTTAGATGTGTTTTAGATGTATTCCCTAAGGATCTTGTTAAAATGCAAATCAGAGTAAGTCTAAGATAAGGGTAATAATACTGCATTTCCAATATGTTCTTAGGTAATGAAAATGCTATTAGGCTTACAACAATCAGGGTCCACTTTATTTCTATAAAGTAGCAGAGAGTAGATGTTTTATGCTTTGCACACCACTTATAGTTTCTATCACATAGAATTTTTTAAAGCTTCTTTAAATGTAAATATACAATCTTGTAACAAAAAATTAGCTGTACAAGGAGAGGGATCTGCACACAGTTGCAAAAGACGGGGGAGAAAAACGGAGTAAAGCATATCTTGGCCCATCAAGCCCTGAGGACAATATTTCTGCTAAGAGCAGCCAACACACAGAAAGGACCATAGAGACATGATGTTCCTCACTGACCCATAGCACTATGGGAGACAACACTGGAGATACACAGCAGGAATTGTACCTGCCTTGACCCCACCACAAAGAGGTGAGATGCTGGAGGCGTGCAACAGAGCAGCAAGGGGAGCGAAGTACTAAAGTCCCCAGGGAACACCCAAAACAGACTGTGGGGTCAGGGCGTGGTGCCCCATCAGACTATTGGAAAACACTTGTAAAGGACAACAAATAGACCTCGAACAATTTATAGGCTTTTCTTTTTTGTATGTTATTGGTTTTTGTTGATGTAGCTATTGTTTTATTTTCTATTGTTGCTTTGTCTTGCTCGGTCTTGTGTTTGTGCATATTGTTGTCTCCGCATGTCTATCTGGATGGGATAGGCAGGATAAACAAACCAGAAGAAAGAACAACAGGATGACAGTCCCAGGGGACATAGGAGAGGGGAAGTGGGGGAAAGGAAGTGGGTGTTAACAAACCCTGAGACAAGGAAACAACAAGTGATCAAAAATAGATGGCAAGAAGGGTGTAAGAGATCTGATAGGGCTTGATCAAGGGTAAAGTAATCAAGAGGAACTACTAAAGCCCAAATGAAGGCTGAACATGATAGTGGGACAAGAGGAAAGTAAAAGAAAATAGGGGAAAGAACTAGGAGGCAAAGGGTATTTATAGAGATCTAAATACAGAAATGTATATATGTAAATATATTTATTTATGATGAGGAAATAGATCTATGTACATATATTTATAGGTTTAGTATTAAGAAAGCAGATGGACATTAGGCCTCTACCCAAGTACTCACTCAATGCAAGAACACTTTGTTCTATTAGACCAGTACTCTGAGATGCTCACCTTTTTGACACGATCGCTGAAGACAAAGTGGGTGCATAGCAAATGTGGTGAAGAAAGCTGATGGTGCCTGGCTATCAAAAGATACAGCATCTGGGTTATTAAAGGCTTGAAGAAACAGAAGCAATCATCTGGCTGAGAAGCAACAAAGCCCACCTGGAAGAAGCACACCAGTCTGTGTAATCATGAGTTGTCAATGGGGTTAGCTATCAGGCATCAAAGACCCAGAGCAAAAAATTATAATGTGAATGGGGTGGGGGTGGAGTGCAGAGTGGAGGTCCAAAGCCAATCTGTAAGCAATTGTGCACCTGCTTACAGAAGGGTCGTGGGGATAAGACAGACCAGTCAGGGTACAGTATAGCACCTGTGGCAGCCATGAAATCTTGTGTCAATATCAGGATTGGGAGTGTAGGGATGGAATCTAGCCTGTCAATCTGGAGCTAGTCAATGAGACCTCTGTGTGGGCATGGCTTTCTCCTGAGAGTTCTGGGAAAGCTGGCCATATTTTCCCCTTGGAGGCAAGAGACTTATGGCTCATTCCCTTGGAGATGCTCTACTGACAAGACACAAGGCAGACTCCCTGTGAGATATCCTGGAGGAGAAGCCACATGGATTTACCCTGATGCAACCAGTCCTCTGAAGATGGAAAAGACACATAGAGACCCCTGCCAGTGCTAAGATGCTTGAGAAGCAACAGAGAGTTCCCTGCGAGTGTTGGATATGCTTCTACCTCCACTGGATACCAAAGACTCTGTACCCACTGGTCTATGATTGTTCTGGCATCATTGCATGCGCTTCATGAGTCTGAAGAGGAGGACTTTATAGACTAGTATTGGACATATGGGTTAATATCAGATTTATGACCTTGGATAGGACTGGGCTGTTTCCTCAATGTTTAATTGCTCTTGTATATAAACCTCTTTTTATATACATATGCATGCTTATGAATTTGTTTCTCTAGTGTATCCGAACTAGAGACAGGAGAGCTGTATGTTTCATAAGTACTGTGTCCCCGCCCCACAATCCTGACCCTAACTCTACCTTACAAATCTGGCAAGACCAGAGCATGTACATGGGCACAGATAAGAGTTGGGCAGATAAGAGCTGGAAACACAGGGGATACAGGACAGATAACATTTCTCGGAACCAATATTAAGAGTAGTGAAGAGCAAGGAAGGGGAAGAAAATGGGAAACTGATCACTGTGACCTATCTGTGTCCAGGGGGATGGACAACAGACAAGGAGGTAAAGGGAGACATTGGACAGTGCAAGACATGAAAAAAATAATAACTTAAAAATTACCAAGGGTTCATGAGGGAGGAAAAAAAGGAGAGGGGGAGAGGGAGGGGGAGAATGAAGAGCTGCTACCAAGAACTCAAGTAGAAAGAAAATGCTTTGAAAAGATGGTGGCAACATATGTACAAATGTGCTTGACACAATGTACACATGGAAGGATGGGATGTGATAAGGGTTGTATGAGCCCCCAATGATTTTTTAAATGGAACCTTAGTTTTCCAACCAAAAGATCAGTGTCATTATTCCTCAAATTAGATGATTAATTGGCCTTGCTTGATGTTCGACCTCATGAAGAGATCAGTGAAGATCTGGATGCTACAGCATAATGCAGTGAAAACTCTAGGTGGTGGTTGGTTATCAGAAAGAGCAGCATCTGCGGTCATAAGGACATGTTTTCAAACAGGCAGCAATCAAAGTGAGGCGTCAATTAAGCCCAGTGGAAGAAGCACACTCACCTGTATGATCCAAGGATTACAATAATAGAATGCAAATCTAAAGGAGGGAATGGCATCAGGGCTTAAATTTTGAACACCTGTTTTGCAGATGGCTCTGGATGACAGTCAAAGCCACAAATCCATTTGCAGGATCCACACATGGAGTAAGCCTCAGGTGAATCCCTTCGATCGTAGTGGAGGTTTGGGAATAGCCCCGCTACAGAAAGCATTGTGAAGTCATTTATGGCAGGTGTAGTTAGGTGGAAATGAAAAATTGTGAGATGCGGGTGTGCATAAGGGTGTGGACGACAGTGGAAGTCCAAAATATTTCTGCAGAATCCCTCTAACCATGATTGAGAGATGGGAATCACACAAAGTGAGGCAGAGATGACTATAGCAGATTAAAAAGATAAATTGGGCTTTTGCCACTTAAAACCTTGTCACTTGGTCTCCTTTTTAAAACATTTGTCCTTGATCTGGTTTTTAATATTTTCTGTTATTTTTTTATGTTGGGGTTTATCTCTGTTGTATATTGTCGCTGTTGGTATCTGCCTTGACCTTTTTAATGCTTTTCTATGCTTTTCTATGCAGTATATGAAAGCCAACATAGGTGGACCTGCAAAAGCAACAACTAGAATACAGGGTTCTGGGGGAAATTTGGTGGAGGAAGGAGAGTGTGAGGGAGAGCTGATATCAAGGATTTCAAAAGGAATGAAATATTGTAAAACTGACTTTCATAGTATTTGTACAGCACTGCTTAATATGAACTGTGGTATGATGCCTACAAAAATGTCTTGGAAAAAATAATAGGGATTGTTTAAAATTTTTCATGTTACTTTCAATGAAATTTGTTAAGATGCAAGAATATAAGGCAAAATTACACTTCTGGATATATACTTATTTTTTGCAATACAGTTAAGTTTATTAATTACTATTTGTATTTCATGCATTTGGACAGCATGCTATATGGCTAAAAATGAAAATAACTACATATAAATATTGTACTCTAATTAGTACATTTTTTCATGTTTAATCATTTTATTGGGGCTCATACATCATTTGTCATAATACATAAATACATATATTGTGCCACGCTTCTTCACATGCTTGCAGCTGTCATCGCTCTCTGAACCTCCAACTTTCCATCCGAGCCTTTGACCTCAGCCTCCCATCCCTTCCCCACCATCCTTATTCCCCACTCCCCCATCAACTCTCAATACTCCATAATGACAAATGGGGAGAGAGGGGAGTGGGGACCCAAGGCCCACCTGTGGGTAATTGGACACTCTCGTATCGGGGAGTTGTGGGGAGGAGACAGGCTAGTGAGGCGCAGTGAGGTGGCAATGAAGCATACAACTTTCCCCTAGTTCTTGAAGGCTTCCTCCCTCCAACTGTCATGGTCCCAGTTCTACACCACTGTGGAGATGAGAAATGGAAAGGCGGGGAACCCAAGACGGATAAACCCCGTGGGACCAAGAGTGGGAATGAAGCTGCAGGATGGGTGGAGGGAAAGTGGGGTGGAGATGGGGAACCAACTTCAGGGATCTACCTATAACCTCCTACCGGGCAGACAGACACTGGTGGAGAGGGCAAGGGGAGACATCCAGCAGTGCAAATTATGACAAAACAATAATTTATGGAGTATAATTATGTTTTATATCCTGTACTTTACTTGGGCATATCAATGAATATAGACCCTGTTCTTGGGCTGTCATTCTCATGGACAGCAGTTCGAAACCAGCAGCAGCTCCATAGAAGGACTGGGCTTTCGACCGGATCAAAGTTAGTCTTGGAAATCCATGGAGGTCACTATGTGTCAGCAAGCAGTAACTTAATGGTAGTGAGGGTTTTGGTTTGTTTTTTTTTGGTGGGGGGGTGTGAAAAAATAATTAATATAGAATTATAAAAGTTCATTGGTCTGGTAAGTATGCTGTTCAGTTTTTTGAATATAATATCATTTGATTTCTCCTTTGACCCATTTTTAAGTTGTTTGGGTGTGTTTTTTTTTTAAGGGAAGGAGAAAGACATGTGGATTAAATCCTCTGATCATGGAACAGGAATGTGAATAGTCTGGCTAAGATGCAGAATACATTGGAAAGTGGATTGCTGCAGATGCAGTTCAGTTAAAATTTAGCACCCTATCATTTTATCCCCCTTATGATCCATTGAAATTTGTTCTAGATTTTAATATCTTTGGCTTTCTTTTCTATTGAGGATTTTTTCAGTTTACTTTGTTATTGTTATGTTTTCAAATGTTTTTCTGCATATGAAATCCAGGATAGTAAAGCTATAGCTGCAGTACTGGTTTAATGGCTCCTTAGGAATGTGGCAATGGAAATTGGGGGCGGGAGGAGTAAGGAGCATTGTACTTTAATTCCAGAACAAATAAAATGTTTTAAAACTGATAGTACAACTCTTTTTAACGTGATTGAACTACCGGATTATATGTGAATTATATTCCAATTAAAACCTGAAAAATAGATGCATAGTGAAATAATTTAGGCAGGTTTTAAAAATATTGACATCTGAGCCCTGTCCCCAAATATTCTGATTTAGCTAGTGTGGAATCAATGGTTTTACATACTCTCTTGGTGTTCTCACGATAGCGAAAGGGAATGATCTACCTCACCTTTTATTTCTACCCTCCTGAATCATTTGTGACTAAGTCTTTTTCAGTGCACATTTTTCAATCCACAACCTAATTAGATCTCATTTTCAACACAAAGGCCAAAAATCTAGTCAAACAAATAAGGAAGAAAAAAATCCTTTCATCACACATAGGAAGTGTAATGTACATTACACCAACAAAATACATTAAAACTTGACTAATAAAAATCTGAGTTAAGTAGAATGTTAGAAGGGAAAAAAGACAGAAAATTTCAAGTCAGCAGAGTAGTAAATTTCAAAACATGCACAAATTATTATTATCATAGGTAAGTGCCCTCAATTTGATTTCAACTCATACCTACCTCGTGTGACAACAGAAAACTCCCCGCCGCAGCCTTTTCTGATCCATAGCAAGAGTAGAACATGAACGCTTTCACGTGTAGTCACGGTGTGGCTGCCGATTGCTCTGTACACAGGGATGCTCTGAACCTGCCAGGTTCTCAGAAACTTTATGACTTCAAAAGAGCTATGGGAAATCTTTATGAGATCTTAACTGTTGTTCTGTTTTAAAAGTTGAAGGTTTATAATGAGTATATAAATGACTTGAGAACTTTCTCCATAATGGTCCAATATTTTAAACTTGCAAGTATACTTTATACTATGTATTTTCGCTAAAGGGCTTCCAAGTTAAATTGTTACCTTCTTTGTAGACTTGGAATTACATATTTAAATTAATAGCTGTTTTTAAGCACAAGCTTGCTGTCTGAAATTTTTATTATTATTAACACAGTTTCAAAAGTAATTTTTCATACTTTCCAAGTAAAAATATCACCAAGTAAAACTTATGTTATTTACTCAGAACTAAAATTGGGGGGAGGGACAAAGAGGAACTGATTGATACCAAGTGTTCAAGTAGAAACAAATGTTTTGAGAAAGATGGCACCAATGGTACAAATGTACTTGACATGATGGATGTATTGTGATAGCATTGTATGATCCCCCAATAAAATGATTTTTTAAACTAAAATTGCTAAATGGCTACATTTACTAGAAAAGTATAGTGTAGCCAAGTAATATATACTTTTTTGTGTAATTTCAGATGCTCTTGTTCTAAGTTTTCCTGGGTAAATTAGCTTCCCTTATGTAGCAAATAAGGAACTAAGGACAGTGGCTGCAGTCATGGGGAAGAACATAAGTTTATAAGGATGGTGCAAGCCCAGCCAGCGGTCCATTCTGTTGTACATGGGTCACTACAAGTCAGCGCCACCTGGGAGCTATAACCTCTTTGGTTGCATTTCCCTTTATTTCCAAACTTTGGCATAAATAGTACTGATGATCATTATCTAAACACAACCTAGGATGAAAAAATATATCAGAATAAAGTACTCAAGACCATGGAGCCCATGCACATCTTTTACTTTTTAAGAAGAGTTTTGAAATCTACCTGGTAGCTGACTGCTCATATGGATGTTAAAGCCATGCTGGAAACTGTTTTCTACTTCTCTCTGGGGTCAATTACCATCCATTCATCAGGGATAATCAGTATTATATGTCTGTCAGCACCTCGGTTTCTGATTATGGCAAATGAAGAGCTAAAATCCAAGTGAGATTAAAATTGCTTCTACAAGATAACCCTCGACTTCATAGTGCTTGCTCTTTACTTACCTCAAGGTGACTGAGGTGAAGTTACCCTTCTCTACTTCCAATCTAGGAACTACTTGAGTATGTTTGTTTGGTGTGTTGTTTTGTTTTGTTTTTTTCCTTTCTAAGAATTAGGAAAATAATCTATTGGCCAACCTAGAAAAGAATGTCCCTTTGCTCGAATTATGACATCTATAGAGTTAGATGAGTAACAGAAGAGGAATTAATGGGTGATTGGTGCTCTTTACTATCAAAAATATAGGTCAATGATTATCAGAGAAAGCACATATTGAGGAAAATATTTTATCAAGAAACCACCAATTCCAAGCTCATTATAAATTTGGTCCATCTGGTTTTAACTTATCTTGTTTTTTTGTTTTGTTTTGCTTTTTGGGCATCACTGCCCTCTGGTGGTGGGAGTAGGAGGTCCAGCCTTTGCTCCTGTAGAAGCGCTGCTGGAATTGAGCCTTCATCCCAGTGGGCCCCAGTGCCGCGCGTAACCACGACGCCACCGGGGCTCAGCCCTTAACTTATTTCAAAACTCCAAAGTGACTTATGAAATTATAGTTCATTAGTTTCATGTTCTCTCTCTCCCTCTTTTCTCTCCAGTAAGGTAGGTGATAATAAGAGAAAAGCAAACTGAATAGAAGGCTATAATGCCCATTTCCTTAAGATGAAAAACTCAAGCCTCTTAAATATTTCTTATCCCTTGACTGTACTTTTTAACTCTATTGTCATTGACTGGAAGAACAAAGTAATAATCCATTTCACATATATACTGTTTTCTCTATTCTGAATCAAGGCTGTCAAAATATAGAGTGAATGTACAGTGTGTTTTTTTAAACCAGTGATGGAAAGAAAAAGACATATTCAGAGAGACAAGTTAAGAAAAATGGGTAAGGTTTAAGTACTGTGAACAAAGAAGTTTTTCATCTGGAAGCATTATGCAATTTATCTACTTTAAGTACAAATACATTCTCAAGTTATACATATATTGCTACCTATACAACACAATGAGTCACAAGCTATATAGCTTGATAAGAATTTAATGAAATGGAAACTTTTAGAATAATATCCCTAGAATTAAATTCTAGAACAATACCAACAAAAAGTTACATCACTACACTTAGCAATGCTAAAATTGTATCTTAATTCATTAAATTCATTTTGGCATTGCCTATATTTTTATATACATTATCTATACAGCATTTCAATCGGAATCAGAAATTTCACAAGCATTATCACTAATGGTGGGGAAAGTTCTTAAGCCTTGTTTTCTTGCAGTTCTAAGCTGGTGCAAATGCTCTTTCATTTCCTGAGAAATATGGAAAATCCGTCCTTCTATGCGAGGTACTGCAATTACTGCTGATTGTTTATCAGATTTTTGCTCAAAAGCTGTAAGTAACATAAAATCCAGTTAGAATTCATAATTCTCCCTGAAAATAAGTATTCTAAAACCCATCCTGTAAGTTTATTAGAATATATGAATTGAAATGCACATCAGTAATTTTAATCATAATTTCTTTAAATACATGTTCATGAAAAACTATACAAAAATGTATAAAATGTCAAGAGATGTTTACTAATTTAGTTAACAATTATAAACATTGATTATTCTTGATTTAAAGCATAGTATAATTTTTTCCCAAATTACAAAGTTAGAACACTCAAACTATGTATAATAAGGAAACTAATTATTTTATTGAACAATTGTAAAATCCTTTATGAACTGCGCTGATCTGGTTTTTAATTGTTTCTAAATTAATTTTGGGTTTTTTTGGGGGGGGGGCATCACTGCCCTCTGGTGGTCGTGGGAGGTACCCAGTGCTGCTCCTGAGAGCTGCTGCTGGATTTGAACCGCCAAGCCCGCGGGGCGCAGTACCGCACTCAACCACTTACGCCACCAGGGCTCAGCCCTAGTTTAAAGTCAATGAAGATATGCTATAGTATCTGACAACAGCAACATTCACCAAAGCCCAATGCTTATCAGGTGACAAAAGAACAAAGCTTTACTAGGCATTGAGAATGTCTATTTAACTAATTACAGAAGTTCAAATAGAATAGAGTGATAAAAAATTATCTGAAAAAGACGTTGAAGATAGATTATAAAGTGAAAGGATTTGGGAAAAAAATCCTTCCCTCAAACTCATTCTAATCTTTTCATTTTAGGATTTTTTAGTATGTCTTTTTTAATGGGTTTTTCCCTTCAGGTCTAGTTATATCCTGGTTAGATAACTCACTCTTTATTATTATATTTCTCTTTTATTGCTTCCCAAACCATAAAAAATTAAAGCACCATGTATTAGGGAGCCAATTACAAAATATAACAAAAATCACTAAAAAACAAGCCCACCATAGATAAAAGAAAATTATATGAGCACCTGTAAATGACGGCGATTTGGTTGTAGTAGTAATCAAACTCATTCGATGGCCCGAAAAGCACTTTTTCCTTCCCTGAAATATTTTTATCGATTCAAAATGATTCATTACTACTGTAGAAAGTACTTGAGCTGTTTCTGTGTCAAACATCCGAGGACAACTTTTGAGCATAACATAACCATCCTTCCCCTGAAATATCAAAAAATATTTCCATTTCCAAATCCATAAATATGAAAAAAGTATATATTTTAACATGAATATTTGATTCTAAAATTTGTATAAAAGACTTACATTTTAAAATTTGCAAACTAATTAGCTTAAAAATTCCTGCCCTACTTCTCAGACCTTCAGATGATAGTCTCTCCCTATTGGCTGTCACTCTACAGCCTAGCTCTGTGGGCTACAAACTATCTCCTAACTTGGTTGTAAAACAAAATCAAGTGAAGGGGCTGTTTATAATAGATATTACTGAATCTTATCCTAAACCTTTTAAGTGGTTTTCATAACTGGAACTGTGTATTTTGACCAACCTTCCTGCCACCATTGTAACACTGTTATGGACTCACTGATTCTGCAACCAACAGAAAAAAATTAGTAGTCCTTATAAAAGTATCCATCCAGCTTGTATTGTACAAACTAAATTGTTGTTAGGTGCTGGTAAGCTGGCCCTCAATCCTATGTACAGCAGAATGAAACACTGCCCACTGCTGTGACATCCTCACAATTTTTATGTGTGAACTCATTGTCACAGCCACTGCATCAGCTAATTCAAAATTACATAAAATATAAATAATTTTAAAACACTGGAATAGAAACATTTTCATTCCTCGGCACCATTGAGTTGGCCTAATTGTCCTCCTAATGACGTCAGAACAAACCACCGCCCACCATTCTTAAATTTGAGCCCGTTGTTACAGCCACTGATTCAATCCATCTTGTTGAGAACTTTACTCTTTTTCACTGTCTGCTTTACCAAACATGATGCCATTCTCCAGGGACTGCTCTCTGCGGGCAACAGGTCCAAAGTATGTGAAACAAAATCTTGTCATTCTTGTCTCTAAGGAGAATTCCAGCTATACTTCTTCCAGACAGTTCTTTTGTCAGTCTAGGGTTCCCTCAATAGTCTTCACGAGCACCAACATTAAAATCCATCCATTCTTTGGTCTTAGTTATTCAAGGTCTTTCACACCCATATAAGGCAGCAATTGGGTCAGGCATATGCTAATCCTCAAATTAATATATTTGCTTTTCACAACTTGGTTTTCAAAAGGTCTTGTGCTGTAGATTTGCCCAGTGTAATGCATCTCTTTCCTGTTGCTACAACCAATGAGCATTGATTACTATCCAAGCAAGACGAAATTTGCGATTTCAATCTTTTTTCCATTTATCAAGCATGATGTTGTCTGTTGGTACAGTTATAAGGATCTAGGTCTTTACATTGAGCTGTAAATCTGTACTGAAGTCTACCATCTTTAATCTTCATCAGCAAATGCTTTAGGTCCTCCTCACTTTAAGCAATTAAGGCTTATCAGCTGCCTAGCTCAGGTTGTTCACTCAATCCTATGCTAAATTTTTCTTTATGTAATCCAGCTTGTCTAATTATTTGCTGATCATGCTGACTGCATAAGTATAGTGAGAAGATAACACTGACAGACACCTTTCTGATTTTGCTCATACAACTGCATCTTGATACATGTACAGGTTCCTTGTGAGCACAATTAGGTGCTCTGGGATTCCTATTCTTCGCAAGGCTGTGCATAGTTTATGATCCACACAGTCAACTGCCTTGGCAGAGTCAATAAAACACAAACAAACATCATTCTGGTGTTCTCTGCTGTTAGCCAAGATCTAACTGACATCATCAATGATATTCCTTCTTCCATGTTCTCTTCTGAATCCAGCCACAACTTTTGATAATTCTCTGCCAATGTACTGCTGAAAATTTTGTTGAATGATCTTCAGCAATATTTTCCTTGCATGTAGTATTAATGGTTCTTGTCCTGTGACTTGAGCATTCTGTTGGGTCACCTTTTGAATGGGTGCAAATATGGATCTCTTCCAAGCCATTGGTCAAGCAGTTGTCTTCCAAATTTCCTCACATAGTACTTCCAGTTCTTCTGATTTTTGAAGCATTTCAACTGGGATACCATCAATTCTTGAAGCCTTATGGGCTAATGCTTTCAGTGTTTTAACTTCTTACTTCAGCGCCATTGTGTTTTCCTCACACGTTACTTCTGGAAAGGCTGAATATTCTCGGGTTGTTTTTGGTACAGAGACTCTGTCTTCTTCGCATTTTCTTTGGATGCTTCCTGTATCATTCAATATTTTGCCCGTAGACCCTTTCAATACTGCAACTCAAGACTTGAATTTTCTCTTGAATTCTTTCAGTTTAAGATATTCTAAATGTGTTCTGCCTTTTTGGTTTTCTAACTCTAGGTCTTTTCCCATTTCATTGTAAGATTTGACTTTATCTTCTTGAGCTGCCCTTTGGAATTTTCTGTTAAGATCTTTGACTTTACCACCAGTAGATCAAAGTAGATGTCACAGAAGACTTTGAAACCCACTTTCACCTTTTTTGTTCTTTCCTGTCTTTTAAATAACCTTTTGCTTGATTCACGAGTGATTTTCTTGATGTCCTACCACGACTCATCAGGTCTTCTGTCACTAGCGTTCAATGTATTAAATTTTGAGATGTCCTCAAAATTCAGGTGGGATTATATGAAGAAGTTTCTCTTTGGGTTTTTGCTCACTTTTCTAAATTTTCTTCACCTTAAAACTGAATCTACCTTTGAGCAACTGATGGTCTGTTTCCCACTCAGGCCATAAGCTGGTTTTAGCTGCTAATATTGAGCTTTTCCATTGTCTCTTCGCAGGGATGTAGTCAATTTGATCTAAAGTATTCCATCTGGAAAAGTTTATGTGTATAATCATCATTTTAGTTGCTGAAAAATAGTTGTATTTGCAAGAATTCTATCATGGGATCTTCAACTTCATTTCTCTCACCAAGACCATATTTTCCAAATACTGTTCCTTTCTGTTTCCAGTATTTGCATTCCAATTTCCAATAATTACCAATGTCTCAATCTAAATTGCATGTTTGAAAAGTTTCTGACATAATACTTTGGTAAAATTTTTCAATTTTTCATCATTAGCTTTTGTGGCTGGTCGATAAATTTGAATGATTGCTATATTGACTGAATTTCTTTTATATGCCCATTAATATAATGCCCATTAATATAATCCCACCACAGACGGCTCCATGCTTCTAGATAGTAAACTGTGATTTTCTTCTTCAGCATGGCCAATACAAGCCCATTTCAGTTCATTAACACCAAGAAGATCAAAATGTATGTGCTGTTTCATTTTGATAACTTCCAATTTTCCTACATTCAGATTTTATACATTTCAAGTTATGATCCTTTGATTTTTTTACAGCAGTTTCTTTTTATGTTTACTCACCCCCCCTACACTAAATGAAATCCTGAAGGTTTTGCTCCTGCAGGTTTTGCACGATCCATGTCACTAGGCTTGAGAAGACAGACCTTTCTCAGTCATACTTTGCGTCCTTCTGACCTGACGGGATCTTCTAGCACTCTTCTGTTCTGCTTCTACTCATTAGGTCTTCCCCATCTGTCAATGTTTTTATGCTTTGCATAAGTGTTTCACTTGCTATTTCCTCCCAAGTGGACAGTCTATTTCATCTCAGTAGGTGTTCATAAGTCTGGCAATTCTGCTGAAACCTGCTCAAGTTGGGTGAGCCTGCTGGCATTTGAAATGCCAGTGATAGAGCTTCCAGCAGCACACAAGCCACCACAGTCAGACCTACTGACAGACAATTTGTGGCAATAAACTTTAAATATATTGAAAATATTTATCACTAAACTTAAACTTGATCAATCCACTCTGCCATTTTTTCATTGTTCATCTCCTTAATATCTTGTATTTAATATCTTAATATCTTGTAATTGGCTATGTTTGCCAAATACTCAAACAATATTATTAATAGGAAAGAATTTTAAATGTATATTTTAGAATCACATAATGCAAAAGCAAAAGATAAACAATGAAACCACCATATGAAAATAAATTTATAAAAGACAAAAATAATATTTAAAAATATATTGCCACCATCAAATCTGAAATCATCAACAGAAAAATATAGGTTTGTGTTTACGTATATTCGCATAAGACAATGTCTTTAAACTCTTTGTGAAACAAATAAACCTCACATTTGCAATGTATTCCTTAATTGCGAGAAGATAAACTTTTTTTCTCCTTATGTACTGTCCTTGAACTTTTACAGTGTCTCTAATGATTCGATGTCCTGGTTCTTCTTCTGGGTCAAATCCAAATTCTATCCCAGCAACTTGAGGAAATCTGAAATTTAAAAGATTTCCTTGCATAATTATATAAAAGATTTATTAATCATACCTAATACAAGACATTAAGTTTAAATAAGCACACTTTATGCTTCTTAGATTGAAAAGTAGAAATAACTCTCTATACCTCCATTAAATCACCAGACTTTAATTTAGCTCTATATTTAATAGTAATTCTATATAGCATTATTAGTAGTATCATTAAGAACTATTAAAATACTTAGCAAACAAATATATACAAATGATATAAAAATAATGCATAAAGTATGATAAATAGAAATCCAAAGCAAGATATGGATGAAAATTGCACTGAAATGTGAGGGAAAGTCCAAAGATTGAAATGAAGCAATAATTAAAATATTTTAAGGAAGTGGGAATTTGAATTTCAAAATCTCTTTAACAAAGGGAAGAATATTAAACATTTCACCATAAAATATTCATAAGCACAAACTATCTAAAAAAGAAAGGCCAAAATATACGGAGAGCTGAGATATCTGAGGGGGTACCCAAAAATTGAAAATTTTTTCAAAGCTATGTATTTAAATTTTTTATAAAACAACCTTATCACCTTCAAAGTACTCTCCATTGCACTTAATACATTTGTAAAATCTGCAATTCCATCCTTGGAAACATTTTTCCAATTCATAGATGTGGAGGGCAGACACTACCTCCCTCTTTTTATTCTTTTGCATCCTCAAATCACTGTCCTTTCATGTCTCTCTTCATTCACAGAAACAAAAAGTTGCATGGAGCAACCTCAAGTGAGTAAGGTGTGTGGGTCAAGAAAGGCATGCTGTTTTTTGTCAAAAACTGGCATACTTAGATGGCTGTGTGAGCACGTGCATTGTTGTGATGGCAAAACCAGTTCCCGTCTGCCACAAATCAGGCCTTTTTTGTTGCACATTATTATGCAATCTTTCCAGAACCTCCACATATTAAGCTTAATTAACAGTCTGACCTGTCAGAATGAACTCCAAATGTGCTATGAATCCATATTTTTGTTAGTTGTCAGACATCCAGACCAAGATTTGTCATCAATCGACATTTCATCTTTTTAGAAATGAGAAAGCGATTTGTACAATTGAGTTTTTCCCATAGCACTGTCCTTATAAGCTATGTTCAACATCACAAGTTTCTGCAGCATCCTGAACAGGAGAAAAAATTTCACAGCCACAAACTGTTCTCTCAAATTGGCCATCACAAAAAACGAGGTTGCAGTGAAACTGCTTTTATGAAAACATTCACTGTGACCAGAGGGACCCTTCGCAAGTGACATCACTGGATGTACTAACTCATAATGAGTTGCTCGATGCTCAAAAACTAGAAGGAAAATGCTCAGCACAATTCTGGGGGATTTGGGGTGCCCCCTCATACATGGTAATGTTTTAACATATGAAGACTTTGGGACAGAAATTAAAAGCATTTGAGGGAATAAAATAACTAATTTCATGAAACAATAAACAATGCTTATTATAAAAAAGTCTTTACCACTCAAAAGTTAGACCCTTAATGCCCATAAATTCCAAAATTGATAAGTGTAAAAATGTTTCCAGGGGTTCCTACTTTTTCTATTTGGACAGCATAGAGCAGTGCTTAAGCATGCTGACTTTAGATATTGGCATGAGTAGAAATTCACACTACCACTTACTAGCAGTCTAAGTTACATTACTTTTCAGAGTTACCATATATAGAATGAATATACTAACTTAGGAGGGCCAACCAAAATAATGTATACACTGTATATTAAAGAGTTTTGCATTTATTATTATCAACAATATTTAACACATTAGTCTATCAATGAAAGCACAGACAATTGAAAATGCACAGGTCTCCCTCCTGCCTAAACATATTGCAATGGGCTTGTTACTTTATAAGAAGGGCAGAAAATAAGACTTGTTTTGATCAACAGTAATAGTGAAGAGCTTCTGCCCTCCTGAAAAGATCACTGAAGATGTGAGTATGAAAGCAATATGTGACCAAGAAACTAGACAATACTCAGTCATCAGAAAGAATAAGACCAAGGGCCTTAAAGGATTGTCTTCAAAAAAACAGACATCAAACTGAGGAGTCAACTCATTCCACATGGAAGAAGCACATCAGACTGATCGAAGGACTTTAAGTAATAAAATCCAAATCCAATGCAGGGAATAAGATCATAGGTTTTCTGTGAACATCCAGTTTGCAGGAGGCTATAGAAGACAGTGGAAACCCAAAATCTATTTGCAGGGTCCACACATGGATTAAACCTCCAATGAACCCTCTGACCACACACCACAGATGTAAAACGTCATGCAATCAAGCAGAGTTCATTGGAAAGTGGATTGTTGCAGGTGCAGTTAGGTTAATACTTAACACTTTATCATTTGATCTCCTGTTTGACCTATTTTAATTTTCTCACTTTTTAACATTTTATTTCCTTTTTTTTTTTCAAATTGTAGCTGAATTTTATTTATAGAATACTTTTGGTAGTATTGACCTTTTCAGAATATTAAGAATGCCTGTTGATGAGCTTGGCATGTTCTATTTGTGTAGGTCTCTTTGGGCTTCTTTTATTTTTCAAACATTTTATGGGGGCGCATACAACTGTTATCGCAATCCATGCATATAGCCATTGTATTTCAAGCATATTTACACATGTGTTGCCCTCATCATTCTCAAAACATTTGCTTTCTATATGAACCCTTGATGTCAGCCCATTTTGCCCTCCCACCCCACACCCTCCTCCCTCATGAACACTTGATAATTCATAAATTGGCAGTCATATTTTACACTCCTTGATGTCTCCCTTCACCCAATTTTCTGTTTTCTGTCCACCATGGAGGAGGTTATATGTAGATCCTTTAATTGGTTCCCCCTTTCTACCCCACCTTCCTCCAACCTCCTTGTATGACAACATTCACCACTGGTCCTGAAGGGATCATTAGTCCTGGATTTCCTGTGTTTCCAGTTCCTATCTATACCAGTGTACATTCTCTGGTCTAGCCAGATTTGGAAGATAGAATTGGGATCGTGATAGTGGGGGGAAAGGAAACATTAAAGAAAATTTGTATGTTTCATTTTTGCTACACTACACCCTAGTTGCTCTTCCCCTTCCCTTGACTCTTCTGTAAGAAGCTGTCCAGTTGCCTACAGATGGGATTTGGGTCCTCAATCTGCACTCCTCATTCACAATATGTGATTTTTTTTGTACCTTGATCCCTAGTACTTGATCCTTTTGACATTCGTGTTTCACACAGGTTGGTGTGCTTCTTCCATGTGGACTTTTTTGCTTATGACCTAGATGGCCACTTGTTTACCTTAAAACCTTTAAGACCTCAGAGACTATATCTCTCAATAGCCAGACACCATCAGCAATCCTCATCACACCTACCCATGCATACATTTGTCTTCAGCAATCAAATTGAGAAGTTGAGCACATAATGATACAGTTTGTTGTTCTTTGATGCCTATATCTGATCCCTTCTTCCCTTTGAGGTCACACAGACTAGTGTGCTTCCTCCATGTGGACTCTGTTGCTCTCAGCTCTCTGGACACTTGTTTACCTTCAAACCTTTAAGACCCCAGAAGCTGTAGCTTTTGATAGCCAGGCACCACCAGTTTTCTCCACCACATTTGCTTATGCACTCCTTTATCTTCAGCAAGCGCTAGGAGGCCCAATGTCTGCTACCTTAATACTAAACATATAAGTATATGCACATAGATCTACTTCCCCATCATAATATATTAATATATTTACATATGTACATGTCTATATTTAGCTCTCTATAAATGTCCTTTGTCTGTTGTTCTTTTCTCTTTTATTTTCCTCTTGTCCCCCTATCATGCTCAGCATTCATTTGGGTTTAGTAATTTCTCTTGGTTGCATTAACCTTGATCAATCCCTACTAGGCCTCTTACACCCTCCTTGCCACTGATTTTATATCACTTGTTCCTTTGTCCCTGAGTTGGTTGACACTGCATCTCTCCCTCACTTTCCCTTCTCCCATGTCCTCCAGGAACATCGGTCCCATTGTTTTCTCCTCTAGACTATTCATCGAGCCTATCTTATCTAGATAGACATATAGAGATAATAATATGCACAAATAGGCAAAACAAAGCGATAAAACAAAATGACAACAACAAAAAAGAAAAACCTGAAAATAGTTCAAGGTCTATTTGTTGACCTCTAGGAGGGTCCTCTGGTGGAGTCCAATGGGGTTCCATGCCCTGTCCCTAAAGTCTATCCTTGGCACTCTCTCTGGTCCTCCCTGATCTGTACCCCCAACTGCTCTGCCACACATCCTTAGTGTTTTGATGCAGTGTGGTCAGACCAGGCAAAATCCTGACACTGTCTCCAATGTTGTGCCCCCATGAGGCCATGGGTTAGCAAAGGTTGTTGTGTCTCCTAGAGTTCCAGCCATATGGATCTCTCTGTGCATTGTTTGTTCTGAGCAGGGATATCATCCTCAAGGCTTGGTGTGCCAGGATGTGCTGGACTCTCTCTTCATCCCCTTTCATTTGCTCCCATGTGCTCTGATCACACATGTCCCTCTCCAAGAGCTGCAGCTTCTGGGATGAACGGCAGCTGTCCACATAATTGGGATTGGGGGAGGGCCCTCAGATCCCTACACTGACTCCCCGTTCCACACTGGCATGCTGCATTCACTTCCTCGAGCACCAGGTTGAAGTCTGATCCTTATTTCCCTGTGGAGATATAAACAATACCCTCCCCTTGGGTGAGTTAGTGTCCTATTCCCCCACTACAAATTTCTATCTTTTCTTTTCCCCTTCCCTTTGAATTGGTACAGTGGACACCCTTGGATTTGGACTGGCCTCTGCCATGCTACCAGGATCACACCACAGAAATGTTTATATACAATTGTTTTTTCCCTAAACCCCTTTTGAATATATTTTTAAGCTTCACTCAGAGGATTCATGTTGTACTTGCCCTTCTGTGCTTGGCTTACTTCACATAGCATGCTTTCCTCCAGTTCTTCTCATGCTTCATGTATTCATCACTGTTTTTTAGTGATGCACCGCGGTTTTTCGTATGTACCACAGTTTTTTGATCCATTCATCTGTTGATGCAAATTTAGGTTGTTTCCAACTCCTTGCAATTGTAAACTGTGTCACAATGAGCATTGGAGCACAAATGCTTGCCTCTTCTAGGTATATGCCTAGTAGGGGATTGTTGGGTCGTATGGTGTCTCGAATTCCATCTGTTTTAGATGTTGATTTCCATAGTGGTTGTACATAGCTACAGGTCTACCAGCTGTGAAAGAGAGTTCCTGTCTTTCCACAACCCCTCCGATTCTTGTCACTTTCTGATTTTTGGAACTGAGCTATCTTTGAGCGTGTTAGATGGTATCTCATAATTGTTCTAATTTGCATTTCTCTTATAGCTAATGATCGGAGAACATTTTCTCATGTGTTTATTGACCATTCAAAGTTCATGCAGCCCTTATGAAACTTCCGTTCAGGTCTTTTGCTCCCCTCCTCAGTGGGCAGTTTGTAATAATAAGTTTTCAAAATATTGTAGATTTTAGTAATAAGACCTTTGTCTAATGTGTCATTGCTAAAGATATTTTCCCAGTTGGTGGGCTCTATTATTGCTCTCTTGGTGAATTCCACTTGACAAATTGTGACTCCTCTGTATTTTTATCCTTCGCTACTTTGCTATGTATTACCTGTGCCAAGGTTCTCAGGTGTACCCCATTGCCCTCATTAATGGCCTTGTTTGGGGTTTTACATGCAGGTCCATGATCCACCTTGAGCTTATTCATGTTAATGGAGTAAGTTAAGGGTCTTGCTTCATTTTTTCTGTGGTAGATATCCATTTTTTCCAGCACCATTTATTGACTAGGGCATCTGCTTCCCATGTGATAATTTTACAGGAAGTAAGCTTCCTGTATGCTGATGTCTTTAATTCTGGGTCTTCAACAATTTCCTATTTGTCTGAATATCTGTTATACAAGTGCCCCACTGCTTTGACCACCGTGGCGTTTTATACATGTTCAAGTGAGGTAGAGCAAATTCTCCCACTCTGTCCTTCTTGCATTCTTTGCTAACTCTTGTATTCCTTCCCCATATAAAGTTGGTAATTAGTTTTTCCAATTCTTTGAAGAAGAATGGTGGTATTCCTTTCAAGAGCAGAAATTACATCTTTACTATATTGAGTGTTCCAATCTATGAGCATCAGATATTCTTTCATTTGTTGAGGTCACTCTTGGTTTCTTGTAACAGTGTTCCATAATTTTCCCCATACAAATCTTTCATTTATTCAATCGGGTATATCCCTATATATTTCCATTTGTGCTTGGCTATTGTAAAGGGCACCTACCTTTCTGTCTTTTCTGTGATGTTGTGTGTTAATCAGACCTACAGACTTCTGTTTGTTGAGCTGGTATCCTGTTACTCTGCCATATTCCTGGATTGCATCCAACACTCTACTTGTGGAGTTCAGGGGATTTTCAATGCATAAAATCATATCTGTGAATAAAGAAAATTTCACTTCTTCTTTCCCCATATGAATGTTTTATGTCTTCTGTCTTATGTTGTTAGCTAGGACCTCCAGTACTATATTAAACAGGGTGGGGACAAGGGACATCCTTGTGTGGTTCCCTTTCTCAGTGGAATTTTCATCTTTTCTTCATTGACTATCACAATGTTTGTTTTTTATATGTATCTTGTAGAATTTTCTATCTGTTCCTATCTTCTTGAGTGTCTTAAACAGGAATACGTGTTGGATGTTTTTGGATGCTTTTTGCGCATCTATTGATATTATCATGTCAATGTGGCAAATAATACTAATGGTCTTTCATATGTTGTACCATCTCTGCATCCCTGGTATGAATCCCAATTGATCATGGTGAATTATTTTTTTACAAACTTTTGTATTCTTTTGACCAATGTCTTGTTAAGGATTTTTGCATCAATGTTCATTAGGGATATTGGTCGTTTTTCTCAATTCTTGTAGAATCCTTGCCCGCTTTAGGTATCAGAGTTATACTAGCTTCACAGAAAGAGTTTGAAAGTTTTCTTTTTCTATGTTCTGGAAGAGTTTGTGTGGTATTGGTGTCAGTTCTTCTCTGAATGTTTGGTAGAAATCTCCTCTGTGAAGCCATCTGGCCCGGGAGATTTTTTTGATGGCAATCCCTTAGTAACCTTGTCTATTTCTCCCATTGCGGTGCATCTGCTGAGTTATTGACATCCGCTTGGGATAATCTAGAGAGAGATTGTTTTTCCAAGTATTTTTTCACGTCTTCTAAGTTGTTGAATTGGTTAAGAGTAGAAGCCTTCACAATACTGTGTAATTATCCTTTTGATTTCATTAGGCTCCATTTTAATATCCCCTGTTTCATCCCTCATCCTTTCAATTAACATTTGTTCTTTCCTTGCTTTGGTTAGTTTTGCCAGTGGTCTATCAATTCTGCAAATGTTTTCAAAGAACCAACTTTTAGCTGCATTAATTTTTTAATAGTTTTATTTTTTCACTCCTGTATCTCAGCTCTGATTTTTGGGTGTGTGTGGGCATCACTGCCTCTGGTGGTCATGGGCGCTACCCAGTGCTGCTCCTGAAAGCCACCGCTGGATTTGAACCACCAAGCCTGCTGGCTGCAGTCCCGCACTCAACCACTTACACCACTGGGGCTCAGGCCTCAGCTCTGATTTTTATTATTTCTTTCCTTTTGCTATTAGTAGGATTGTTCAGTTGAATCTGCTCTAATTGGTCTAAGTTTTGTGCCAGCATATCAACCATAAGTTTCTCTTCATTTTACATGTGTGCATTTATTGCTATCAGCCTTCCTCTGATAAATGCCTTTGCTGTATTCCAAAGATTTTAGTATGTCATATTTTTATTCTCATTGGTTTCTAGACACTTCCTGATTTTATCTCTGATCTGGGTCAGTACCCACTCCTTCTTCAATGGAGAATTATTCATCCTCCATTTGGGTGTGCTTGTTTTCTTCTTCATCCTGTTATTTCCATCCCAATGGCACAGTCATTCAACAGAGACGTCTATATAATCTCTAAGTGTTTGAATTTATTCAGGTACTACTTGTGTCACATCATGTGGTCTATCTTTAAGTATGTGCCATGTGGGCTTGAAAAGAATGTGACTTTTTTTGCATTTGGATGGAAAGTTCTGAA
>PVJH01021088.1:0-17845 GCA_004026705.1 Nesogale talazaci
TGACATTCCATTGTTCCTGTTTCTCTAGAGAACCTAGACTAAGACTGTCAATTGATAATGACCCCAGCATTTCTTTCTGACACTGAAGATAAAATGTAACCTATTTTAGTTATTAAAGTTTAGGTTCTTGGGTCATTTTCTGGAAATTAAAGGCTCAAGAAGTTTCTCAGGATTTTTTATGTGTGGCTAATTTATTAATCAAGAACATATGTGATTTCAAAAGCATAATTTTAAAAGGTTGGAATTGACTGAAGTTTGGCTTCGGTATTTGTTATTTCTTAGTATACCATAAATTCACTTTTAATTTTAATATATTTGATTATAAATTATATTGACAGAGGAAAGACATAAGGACGCAAACATAGAAAATGAGTTCCTGACATTTTGGTGTTTTTAAACACTATTTTAAAACAGATTTTGAAAATAGTTTCTTAGTAGTTATCACTTATATTCAAAAACACTTCACAGGAAAAAAACACAAATTATAAGCATACATATGCATATTCACATATGCAAGGGGCTTCAAAAATTTGTGGAAAATGAAATTAAAGGACAAAGCAGTTTTGTATGTTGTGATGGCTTTTGAAATCCACTTGTGGTGAGCACTACCAAATGGTTCTATTGTATAGTAAGGAGACAAGACCACCAAAGTAACCGGTGTGGGCAGGAATTTCTTTGTCCACTTTACTGACACCACCATCACTGTGGTCATTGATACTAAGTTTGGGAAAAATTACTTTCTATTTACCTTTGGTGTATCTTAGGTTATTTGTGCATACTAGATACCTGATAATCATTTTCTAAATGGATGGATGAATGAATGAATGAATGAGTGGAATTTCTGTGTTTATTACTGTGATGAGGAAAGCCGTTGAGAATGAAACATTTCAGAGTTTTTGCATGAGTCAATTCTGAAACAACCATGCTAAAGAAAATCTTTCATAGCTCATCTTTCCTCCAGTTGCTTCTTGCATGAATCGTCTATCAAAAGTTCTTCCAGACACAGTGGGACTCCCAAATGCCCGTGATGTAAGGCCCCTGCGATGTGTGAATGTGTAGGAAGTGTTGTTAAGATTTTCTTTCCCAATCATCTCGCTTTCTGGCAGATGACACGATTGAGGTTCAATATGTAGGTGGACATCTTCTGAATTATGAAATAAGCGAGATTCGTGGGTGACTGCAGAGGCAATGACATTAACAACATGGAAGATAAGGTTTAGAATTTGAAAAGGCGATCATTCCTTCATAGTTTATAAAGGGACACGAAATGTGATACTAATGGAAAGAATAAAGCAACTGAAAATGGACATTCACAGGAAGAGATACCTAGAATGGCAAGCATCTTTCTCTATTTGAACTGAAAACCTTCATGTGATACACTTTTTTACAAAATAAAATCTTTCATTTTCAGGTTTTTCTACATATACAACCAATCAAAACCACAATATTGAATGAAAATGTGGTTATCTTAAATGTGTTAAATATATTAAAACGGTGTCCTATTTTCAGAGGATTCCATATGGTGAGATTGAGTAGTAGAATCTCAAGTCACTTTACCAGGGAACATGATCCCGGTGAGTTTTGATCCCCAGCCTCACGCACAACACCTAGTTTTGTTGGCCCACCCAAAGTGGACCCATGTCTAAAGGGTAGACTTACTAGAGACTTGTGTGTAAATCAAAATGACAGTTCTCTACTGCTCAATGCCACATAAAATGATCACAGAACCAGAAGTTATGATATCAACACGACCAGGTATTCTTTCCCTATAGATTAACAAGAGAAACCAGGCTAAAACCAGATTGTATGGTGAATGTAGATGCAAAAAACATCCAAAAAGTATTAGATAATTAGCTAAGTGAACTCAGGCCTTATTTCAAGGGGGCTCCACACAGATGCTTTTAGGGGTTAAGCAGATAAGAAAAATGAATCAGTGTCTGGTCAGGACCATGTGCAGCTAGAGAGTCCATGCTTGGTCTGAAAGGGATCATTCTTCCTCAGTTCTGGAGGGCATTGTGACATGAGATTGTGGGTTTTTCCAAGAAAGATAATAACAGGAGGATTTTATTGAAATTCTTTTCATGTTTATCAATGTTATCAGTTAATTGATATGTTAAAAAAGAAAGCCTACACTAGACAGACAGAGCTATAGACAAGTTTGATGGATAAAGCTCCAGTTTACAACCTCTGTCTTGGGTGGCCATACCTTAAAGCATCTGGCTGATTGGAGAGATGGTTTACTTTGACACTGTGTAACTTACAGGCATCAGCTCAGGCTCCCTGTCCCTTGCCTGATGTTTGGATGTGCACAGTTGACACTGGCACTCATTTTTTTGTTCCTATGAGTGACTGCTGCTCTTTCCTCCATTGTGGTAAACTGAGGGACTGGATAAGAATGTGAAACAGCTAAATGACCCATGCTAATTATGGTCTGGAAGACCAGCTCTGGTGGGAAAAGACTCTCTTGGTTCTGAGATATAAATAAATCTTAATATACATTCTCATGACTGAACACAGCCACTCCAATAACCCCCCCTAAGAGAATCGTCATAGAAGAGCTACCACATAAGATGAACCATTTCTGTATCTGGCTACTTCACAATGCCTAAAGTTATCTGTTGGTAAAAGCAACCAGGTTCTACAGCCAACCCACTGTAAAATGTAGCAAAACTCTGTTTTAATATCTCTTACTAATGCTGATCAGAGATTACTCTTCCTGGGGCAGGTTCGGGGGGGGGGGGGCTCAAGGTCACCTAGCACTAGGTCAAGATGCTGCGTCACCTCATTGCTTGTTTAGTTTGTTATCTGCTTATGGTATTACCTGTTAATTAAGTTATATGCTAGCTGTGTGACGTGCTTGCCTTATGAAAGATCTGTATATATACTCCTTGGAAAATACATTCTTGCTCTCAGTCCAGACGTGGGACGAAGACCCCTCGTGCCTCGCCTATCTGTCTGCCTTTAATATTGTCCGCAATTGCTAAGTCACCCCTGAGGACCGTTTGAATGCTGAGGCCCCCTCACCCTGGTACTCCATACCCTCAAGCCCCTTCAGATGGACACACTCTTTGTTGTTGTGTTTTTGCTGTTGGGGATAATGTAGAGTTGATTCCGAGTCCCAGCGACCCTGTGTCCAACCCTACCCAGCCCCCACCACCCACACAGTTGTTCTTCTGTTGGAGCCCGTTGTTGGAGCCACTGTGTCCACCTGTCGTATCGAAGACCTGGTTCTTTTTCACTTTCCCCCTGCTTGACCAACCTTCTCCAGGGACAGGTTGGTCTCTCCTGACACCATGTCCAAAGTGCATGAGGGGAGCCTCGCCATCTGTGCCCCGAAGAAGCATGCTGGCTGCACTTCTTCCAAGACAGACCTGTTCGGTCTTTCGACATTCTACAGTCCTTTCAACATCCTTTGCCAACACCATAATTCAAATGCAGCCCTTTTTTTTTTTTGGTCTTCCTTATTCAATGTCCAACTTTTATACGCATATAGGGCAATTGAAAACACCATGTTTGTGTGTCACTTGACAACTGTTCCCTCTCTTTAAAGCAGATTCTCGCCTTCGGCTATGATTAGTACATACTTGACGTCATGTTGACCTCTCAGCTCAGTCTTCATTTTACTCATTTCCAAGTTCAAGCTGACAAAACTATCTTATGAAACACAAATGATTCATCAAAATAACCATTTTTGACTTAATCCTATCACTCTGAGTTAGACTCATTTCTTTTTCTTCTTTTTGGGTGAAAACAGAAAACAAAAAAAACATGAGCTCCCAGAAAAGGGCATGGGGTGGGGTGGGGGGACTGTTAAAAATAGTCTCTATTAAATGGGCCATTTGTGTGATATCTCTGTAATGATTTTGAAAGATTTTTTAATATTTAAGAATCATTTAGGAGGAAATAAACTGCAGAAGTGGTTATTAATACTTTCTGTACAACCACAGCTGGCTCATTAGGTATTTTGTATTTAAAATCAGCAGCATGGTCATAGCAACATTTTATCCTCAAATTGCTGTACTGGTAGGCATGTGGAGATGACAACATTGAGACAGCAGAGGGCCAAAACCCTATATTATTGTTTTACTTTGGGTGTGAACTTGAGACTGAGCAGCTGTTTCAACAAGCGTGGGAGGCATTTCATAGACAGATTTTAGGTCTGGACCTAAAACTCTACAGAATAGAATGGAAGGTTCTGTCCTATATTGTGCACCAATCTGGGCTTCAGCTTCTCAGCAGTATGCTCACTGCAGGGAACAGCAGCCTGTGCCTCATGGTCTCCGGCTCTCTGAAAAGAAGTTAGAACATGCTTGATTTGTTCCAGTCTGCTCTGAATGACTCTACAGCCAAGCCCTCAAGGCGATTCTGACTCAGTCACCCTATAGGACAGAGCAGAACTGCTCATTAAACTTTCTAAGGCTATAAAATATTTATGGGAGCAGACAGCTCATCTTGTGTCTGTAGAGATTCTGCTGGGTTCCAGTAATTGATCTTAGAGCTAGCAGCCCATTGGGTAACCCACCAGGACTCCTAAACCAAACCCACTTCCATTGCATCTGTTCAGACTAATAGCAACTCTATGAAGGTGGGGCCAGACAGCCTCACCTTTCTCTTAGGGACTGATACTAACAGCTGAATCACTAACCCAAGGTCCTGCCAGGACTCCTAATATGATTGGAAAGAAACACTGGGTATTTTGATATTTGGTAATCAGGGACATTGTGTTGGTCTGGCTAATGACCCGGGCCCTGAAGTGCTGTCTTCTTTCTAAAACTATCCTGTCAGGTTAAAGAGGAAGGATGTTGTTTGGGTAATGCGTATACAGACCTCATTGATCCATCTGCCAACCCACATTAATACAAACTGTTACATACATTTTCAAATGTATATGAAAATAGAAGGAATATTATAATGATGCCTCATGTACTCTAACCAACTTCCACAGTTATAGAACATAGAGCATTTGTTTTATCTCTATCCCATCTGCTTTTCTGTCTCCACTAACTTATTTTAAAGCAAATCCTAAACATCACTGGGGAATATTTCAGAATGTGTTCTTTAAAAAACAAGAGTTATTTTTTTCTAAAGTCCATATTATCAAACAGTTCCTTAATATCATCAAAGATCTAGTCTGTGTTCCAGTTTCTTCAACTATATTTAATATATTTTTATAATTTTGATCACATCAGGATCCAAGTACATTTCTTATGCCATATTTTGTGGTAATTGAGTCTCAAGTATGTTCCCTCTTCTTTTTTTTTTTTTTTGTTTTTTGTTTGGAGGGTATCACTGCCCCCCTCTTCTTTTTAAAAAGAAGTGTTTATTGGAATGTACCACATATACTCAAGTATAAGTCAACCTGAATATCACCCAAAGCACCACAAAAACTGCATTAAAAATGTGCTGGAAAAACTCAGCTTATACACGAGTATATGTGGTAAGTTATTAATCTAAATATCGAAAGCAGTATGAAAATAGATGACAATCAATTTTGTCAAGTTAACCACCCAGGTCAAGAACTAGAACTTTGCATTCCACTTCATAAGTTCCTTCCTGCACCTACTCCTATCAACCGCCTTTCATCCCTCTAATACGTAACCTTTATTCTGACATTTCTAGCCTGGCTGCTTTGCTTGGCCAATTTTCTCTAGGCACCACCTGAAACACGACGGAACTGAGAAAACAAAGCTTTCTGCACCAGAGTGAGACCCCGACTCATACAATCTGTGATGCTGTGAATGTTCCCCCCTCTTCACAGACCCTCCTATGACACAGCACCACGAAGCCCTCCTCTGTCAGAAAGTGCAGGATCTTCTGATGCATACTATCCCCCAGATGGAGTTAAAAAAACATCTACTCATTGCCAGTGGTCAGGAGAAGTCATCCCCTAACATATCATCATGGGTCCAGTAGGCACAATTGTACAGTGATAATAAAGATTATAGTAAAGTCATAAAAATATGAGAGATAGAAATAATGGAGTCAGACATATTTGATGGTAGGACTACTTGGTGGTCCATGTGGCGAGAGAGAGGACAAGAGGAGAGGGGATGGGAAGAGGAAACAGGGGAGAGAGGGAGGTAAGAGAGACGACAGAGAGAGCTTCTTTATTACTGACCAAGGCTTATATATCTTTTGGGGACATGCAAGCCCCCTAATTATAGGTAAGGGCACTCGTCACAGGAAAGGGTTTTGCCATAGGTAATACAGCAATGAGGGGGGCTAACTAGGACATACACACAACAGGAAGGGGAGACATTGGGGTCCCACATGTCACAAGATGGGTGGACCCCAGATTCATGATGGCAGCCTAACTTTGGTTGCCCCTCAACAGGTTAGACTTGTTCTCTCGCTCTTCATAGAGACCATTAACAGCAGGATATGAACCCCACTTACTGGGACCAGACTGATGGTTGAAAGTCTTAAGGGAAAACACTCTACTGTCTATAACAACAGGGTATGGGCCTTAGCAGTCTGACAGACTGGAAGTCTCTGATCTTTAGAAGAGACAGAGTTGAGGAAAAGTCTTATATTAGCACACTCCAGAAATGAGATATTGATTGGTCTCTTCCGGCCACTCATTCCATTCAGATGGAGAAATCATTATGCTCTTTTCCTAGTTCACTCTTAAAAGCATGAACGATGTCATTATGTTTTCTTGGTTTTGGGGAAGTAGATAGAGATTCCTTTTGTCCATAGGTCATTGCTTTTAATTGGCATTATTCTCTGTTTAACATCTTTAACTATGAGTCATTTTTGCCCAGAGAAATTATTTTAATGTAAAGTATACTTATGGAGAACAAGCTAATTATCCTTTATTGATGTCAGTTTTTCCTTCTCTTGTTAGTTAACTGTTAGAGGTATATACAGAAAAGGACGTCCGTATGCTCAAAGGTTCAAGCTATCAGCCAGGCAAGGGTGGTACACTGCACGCATGCTCAGAGGTCCAGGCTTCAGACCAGAAGAGATGTACCTGGATTGGCTCACCTAGACCAGGTGAATTCAATTCAGTCAAAGGGGTTGACTAGGGTCATCAACCAAGCCAGCCCCGCCAAAGGAATGAAAAGGTAGGAGCCTGGAGCCAATCTTGTGACTTCTTTCAGGCAGCTTTCTGAGGGACTCTGTGGGTACCGGTGTAAACCTAAAATTTCTTCTTTCATAAAACTCGTTTGAATCACAAACTGGGTTTCAGCATGAATTCCCTATATCATTTTGATTGCCAAGAACCTCACTTGTTTCGGTGACAAGAGGAAGTGATAACTTCCACAATAGCTCTAGTACTTATGAGGGTAAGTCTGAACATGGTGGACAGTCTTTGTTATCTGCTTTAGAAACGTTGAGAAGATATTCACAAATGGAACAATTATTAGTTTAGAAAATACATATAGCAATATTACAGAGATTTCCATTGTCAACTGATGACGAATGGAAATGCTATTTAGGAAACAAACTGTTGATCTTTGATAGGTCTCCTTTGATAAAATTAGAACCTTCAAAAGGAAAGAATAGAATGCTGAGACAGGGTGTGAGTGTATATAGGAGGATATGCCTGAGAACTTGGAAGCCCTTGATTCTCTTGAACCCTGAAGGTTTGAAGGGATGTCCCCCCACGCCACCCGCTTCCTCTTGCTAGAAAAGATTTACCCCATCCCCTTTCCAATAGTCAATGCAAAGGCTTCACCATATCAAGTTCCATCCCATCTTCCACCATTATTTTGAGACCAATAATTAAAGTTGGATCTTAGTATAGCCCAAGCAACCCCTGATATCAGACCAGATGGCTTTTTTCTCTTTTTCTCAATGTTTTATTGTGAATTGGGCGATGGTATAAAAAGCAGATGATTAATTTTACATTCAATAATTATTACAAACTTTGTTTCATCTCATGGATCACAACCCCCTCCCTGTAACCTCTTTTATACCATTTTCTCTCTGTCTCTTGTTTCCATTTCCGCTTCTTTCCTAACCCTTCTAAACTTTGTCTGTGGGTAAATGCTGCCTTTGATCCCCAATGATTGATTATTGTAACATGGGTGCACTTCCCTAGTGCTATTGTTTCCCTTACAGACTTGTCTATTATTTGCTTAAAAAGTGAACTATGGGGTGAGTTCCTTCCCAGACCAGAGGGATAACTATAAGCCATCATCTCACGGGTTCCACCAGCCTCTAGCCTTGAACTTAGTTGTAGGGTCTTGCTAAGCTAGTCTGTCTTGGCAGGAAGATGAAAATGTGTAAGAGCAGGTCTAGAGGAGCCAGACAGTGGAGAGAGCAATGTAAGTGCACTCTCCCATAATTTAGGATTTAACTTCATAGGAAGGACACCTCCTATGTTGTTGGCAGGACTTTTGGGTGCTTCAATATGGCAATAATTTACAATGAATCAGGTCAAAATGTCACAATGACCTTGGCTAAGTATGAAGAAAAGAGTAAGAAAAGTATGTTTGACACCAGAAAACCTGAGCTTTCTATGTCCCGTCAGGAAAGGCCAGGAGATACAACCTTCATGACGGCAATAGAAATGCACTACTGAGAGCAGCCATGGCTTCATCAACAAGTCACCAGTGGCTGTCCTCTGCAGGGATAAGTCTACTGTTTCTAATATGAGTACCAGGATGGAACATTTGACCTGATGAATGTAAAATTCCTATGAAGGACCCTTGCCTTACCTCATATACACATCAGGGCTTCTCTCGGTTTTTTTACCTTAAGATTTTCTTCAAAGTCTGCATCATCCTTGCAAGCATGCATTCTACAATGTGAAGAAGTTCACGTCTTTGGGGAAGAATGTCAATGAATGTAACGGAAGTTATTGAATAAATCCTTCTCCTCCCAATCCATCAGCAATACAATTTTAAGGCACATTCTCCACACATTACACAGGCCTGTGATGGGAATGAGATCTGAGGTGTCCACAGCAGCAACCAGAAGAAGACCCCATTATATAGACTTCATCTCTCTTCTGCTTCACTCAGCACCTTTGCCTCTACTCTCTGGGAAAACCAAGAATCCTTTGCTACAGTGTCAATTCTGACTCATAATCCACATCCTAGCAATGTGAGTTAAAGTTGCTGGAACTGTAAATCTTTACAGGAGCATAAAACTGATGGGTCAATGTGTTCGAACCACTAATCTTGCAGTCGGTAGCCCCTCATCTGACCCACAGCACCATCAGGCCTCCCTACCAACTCCCAGAGATTGCTTCCTAATCCTGTGACTATATTTGTATCTCTCAGTCTTAGAATTCGGACTAAGGTTCTTCTCCTCTATAACTTCCACTTTCTAAAATTCATGTAGGAGTCACATTGTATTCTGGAGGCTGGTTATGCTACACAAATTCCTTGCTTAGAAAACAGCACATCATCCTGGCAAAGCATGAAATGATTCTGTGTAGTATTATCCTTCTCAAAGCGCACTCATTTTACACTCTCTACCCTTAGTTCATTTAAAAAAGAGGTAGTATGTTTCCTTTCTTTCCCAAAGTCCTTCTTTGAGTACATGATGGTACATCTGGGTACAGCTCATGATATATGTGAGCAAACAGACCTACTGTGCTCATAGAGTGAAGTTGTTATTGAAAGCAATAAGGAGTCCCAATAAAAGATCAAGGGCTAGTGCACTTTCTCTTGTAAATATCTTAGTGTATCCTAGTGCTTGGCCTTAAATCTCCATACTAACTCTGATTGGTTGCTTGCACTGCCATTGGCTATGACCTATCTTTCTTGAGTTTTAATATTTCTGTCTATTCTGTAACCAATTGATCTGTAAACAAGTAAGATGGCTCTGTTTCTGCTTTTAATTCTTAGAGTCCAAATCTTAAAATGTTCTCTCTCTGGCAGACCCCAACCCTCATAGTTTCATTTGAAAGCTTACAGAATTCTGTTTCCTCCATATATATTCTTGTTAAGAAGCATGATGTTACAGCAGCTCTAGTTTCTCCAAAATCAGAACTTCTCAGACCCTTCCTTTCCTGACTTTCTGTGAGAGGAACTCTGCTGTCCTTGGCAGGCACTGGCTTTCAGATTAATTGTTCAGGTGCCTCTTTGACCTTTATACTTCTCAAAATGAGCAGCTCTTTGATCAGGACTTCTTGCAAGTCATGAATAATGCCTTTTTAATTTACTTCCTCATAGAAGGACCTCTTCAGAGAAGCACTTGATATGGTGTCTTTGTAAGTGGAGACTCAACCAGATGTAAATGCAAGAAATGCAATAGTAAATTGGAAAATATGAGATCTTACTAACAAGTGAAGAATATTTTGCCTTGGGTTAATCTTAAATGACTTGGTAGTATCTTTCCAAGGCTGTATCATACTTCAATAACACTATAGAACCAAAGTAATTTAAAAGAACACAGACAACAAGGAAGTTATATGGGTGGGGGAGATGGGAGTCACAGAATCACCTACATTCCTATATATTATTGAGTTCTTCCTCAGAATATGAAGTAATAGCAATATTCTAGATCCATTACCAGGTTCCCCCTTGTGTCTATATAGCACAAAGGGATAGGAGACAAGGTCAATGAAGGAATCAAAGAATATTAAACTTGCGCATACAGTAGAGACTATCAAATTTCACACCATCATAAACACTTGTGAACACAGATGTAATGAAACTAGTTTGTGGGTTACTGAGACTTATAACTGCTCGTGAGTCTTCTAACCCCGAATCTTTTAATATGCTATATGGAACTTACTTTTAATATGCTACATGGGAACTTACATTGTTGATTCTTCTCAAACTTCCCTATCATGAAGTTCAGGAAAGACTTCTTGAAGTCTATAGAAAGGAAAAAAATTATAAAATGTAGAGTGTGCTAGTTAGGCTGTATGTCAAGTCGGCTGGGTCAAGATTCTCAGTGTTTTAGCAGTTGATGCTTAGGAAAACTCCATGATGTGATTGAGCACCATGTTTTAAATGATGTAATGGAATCTGCTGAGATCAGCCAAGCAATTGTGAGAAGATTAGGGTGGAGGTAGCACCTCTCTTACTCAGGTCAGAGCCTTGATGCAATCGGAAGGAAGTTTCCTAAGGAGTGTGAGCTACTTCCTCTAAAGGATGCTAGGGGAAAACTTGCTTGTTTTTGTTGAGTTTGAATCCTGTAACCAGTTCTTTGAATTTTAGCCAATAATCTACTATCTTGCCTGCCAACCTTGGGGGCCATCAGCATCATGCCATCTGGTTTGCTGACCTAGGACTCATCAGCCTTGCACCCAGCAATGTTCCTGTCAAAGCTCCTTGAGTTGTGAATTGCACTATTATACATAGGGTAGCTATGAGTTAGAACTGACCTAACAGCACCTAACATCAATAGCATAAGTCCCCACATTGAATAGTCATAAAATATTTTATTCTGGCTAATACCAGACCATTTCATCTCACTAAAGCATAAAGTATCAATCTTTATGGATTCCAATTCATTTTTAACAACTTCCAACTTTCCAAGATTCATACATTCTAAGTCCTGACAATTAATTGATATTTGTAGCTGTTTGTTTTCCCTCAGCCGTGGGGTTGTGCTCCCTCAGCAAATAAAGCTCCTGAAGACTTTCCTCTTCTAGGGTTTTCCTCCATTTGCATCATTACGGTCAACTCTCCTTTGAGAAGGCAGCTCTTCTGCATCTTCCAACCTGAGGGGCTCATTTTATGACCCTATTTCTGACAATGTTCTACTTCTATCATTAGGTTTTCAGTATCTGACAGTGCTTTTATGCTGTCTACCAGGTTTTTAGTGGTTAATTCCTCTCAAGTGGACAGTCCATGCCTTCTCTGTAGCCTTTTTTATTCTAGAAGTTCTGCCAAAATCTGTTCACTTTGGGTAACACTGTTAGTATTTGAAATATCAGTGATATAGCCTACAGCATCACAGCAACTCACAAGTCACCACAAACTAAGAGACAAGTTATGAAATGTCCCTGTGAAGCATGGACATTGAAACTTCCTCTCTCCTACTGTGGAATACCAATGGAAATGTTTCAGAACAAAAAATAATACAGTGCTAAATTTCTCACTAGTCAATGCAAAGAAATCTGAAAGCCAGCTATCTGACCAGTGACCAATCCCTAGAAAAAGATGCCATACTTGGTAAACAAGAGGGTCAGTGAAAAAGAGGAGGACCATCACTGAGATGGACTGACAACAGTGATGACTGCAACAATGATTTGAAACATAACAATTGTGATAATGGTTCTGGACTGGGAAGTGTTTCTATTATACATAGGGTAGCTATGAGTTGGAACTGACCCAACAGACCTAACATCAGTAGCGTAAGGCCTCTTGTTGAATAGCCATAAAATATTTTTATTCATAAAAATGTATTTTGTGTCGTAGGCTGGGTTCTTTACAGATGCAAAAACTGTGACAAATAAAAAGAGGAGTTTAACTCCAGAATATGGCTCGCACTATAAGCAACCTTCCTCTGATCCAGATGCTGCCTACTGATTGATATAGTAAACTTAGATTATTTGCTCAGCTTACAGTTTGAAAAAGTAAAGTAAAAAAAGATGCAGCCCTGGTACAAACCTTTCTGAATTTTAAGCCATGCAGCATGCCCATGTTCTGTTTGTTTGACTGCCCCTTGTTTTGTGTACACATTGAGGATGGTTAAGTGTTCTAGGATTCATATTCTTCTCAAGGCTATTAGCACAGTTAAATGCCTTTTCATCATCAATAAGACACAACTAAACATCTTTCTGCTGTTCTCTGGTTTTCGTCAAGGCCCATCTAAAGTGAGCAGTGATAATTCTGCTCCACATCCTCTTTTAATGCCAGATGAGATTCTGGCAGCTCCCAGTTGATGTACTGCTGCAACTGTTTTTCAATTATGTTCAGCAAAATTTTATTAACATGTTATTTTAATGATGATATTGTTAAATAATTTTTTTCATTCTGTTGGGTCACCTTTTGTGGTGGTCATGTATTTGTGATTCAATTTCATGATTGAGATATAGAGGTGGAGTCTAGCCTGTTCATCTGGAGATAGCCAATAAGTAGCCAATGGGGCCTCTGTGTGGGCATGGCTTTCTCCTGAGCATTCTGAGGAATCTCGCAGTATTTACCAATTGGAGAAGAGAGATTTGACTCTCAGTCTCTGGGAGTCAGTCTCTAAGACAACGAACTACTGACAATACAAGATGGAAACGTCCTAGGAACTGGAGGAGCTGGAGGAGGAGCCACACGGCTTTACCCTGATGGAACCAGACCTCTGAAGCTGGAGAAGCCACATGGAGACCCCTGCCAGTGGTGAGTTGCTTCTACCACCACTCGATGCTGTTGATGGACCCTGAGCCCTGGAAGCAGGGAGCCATGGGGAGACCCCTGCCAGCGCCGGGATTCTACACCCTTGGCATGTGACTTTGTGAGTTGGAAGGAGACTTTATAGACTGGTATCAGGCATATAGGCTAATGTTGGGTTTATAACCTTGGACTTGACTGGTTTGGGATGCTTTCTCAATGTCCCATTCCTCTTGTATATAAACCTTTCCCTTATATCTATATGTGTGTCTATGAGTTTGTTTCTTTACTGTACCCAGACTACCACACCTTTCTCTGAAATTGGCACAAATATGGGTTAGTTGATCAGATAGCTGTCTTCCAGATTTCTTTGCATGGACTAGTGAGAATTTTAGCACTGCATTATTTTTTTGTTCTGAAAATTTGAATTGGTATTCCATTAATCCCTGAAACTTTTTCACTAATGCCTTGAGTATAGCTTGAATTTCTACACTAATTCTTTTTTGTACAGTGATCCTATGCATTCATTCCTCCTTTTGATGTTTCCTGCATCATTCACTATTTCGCAAATATAATCCTTCAATAATTCAAGTCAAGATTTGGATTTTTTTTCCCTTTATATCTTTAAGCTTGACATGTTGAGTTTGTTCTCCTTTTTGGTTTTCTAACTTCAGGATCTTTGTACATTTCATTACAATGCCTGTCTTTGTCTTCTTGACCTGCCCCTTCAGACTTTTCTATTTTTTTACTTCGGCATATGTTTTGTTCACTTAAGATACTCAACCGTTAAGAGTAAGGTCACATTTTGGCTCACATGGACTTGTTTTAATTCTCCTTAGCTTCAACCTGAACTTACATATAAGCAATCAATTGTTCTGAAGTCACCTCCTGGCCTTGTTTTGGTTGATGACATTCTGCTTTTCCATTGCCTCTTCCCATAGATGTAGTCAATTTGATTCCTGTGTATTCCATCTGGCAAGGTCCTTGGATATAGTTGCTGAAAAAAGAGCATTTTCCATTAAGAAGTCTTTGGTTTTGCCAAATTCCATCAATGTTGACATCAGCCTCATTTCTATCACTAAGGTCACATTTTTCAATTGATCTCTCCTCTTTGTTTCCAACTTTCAAAAATTGGTAGATTTCTTTTAACTTCCTCAACAGGGACTTTAGCTGTTGGTGAGTAAAATTGAATAATAGTAGCTGTATTAACCAGTGTTCCTTGTAGGCCTATTGATATATAATTTGGGGGGGGGGCATCAATGCTCTCCGGTGGTGGGAGTAGGAGGCCCAGTCCCACTGCTGAAATTGAACCTCCGTCCCAGTGGGCCGCAGTCCCACGCACAACCACTACTCCACTGGGGCTCAGCCCGATATTATTCTATTATATACAGCACTATACTTCAGGATAGATCTTGAAATGTTCTCTTTGATGATGAACAAGATATCATTCCTCTTTGTCATTCCCAGCATTCTAAACCATATGATGTTCAAGTCAAAATGACCCATTCCAGCTATCTAATGCCAGGATATTCATTGTTATGCACTCAATTTTTGGTGACTTCCTTTTCTTTTTCTATTACACATCATTTTATTAGATGCATATTTTATGCATTTCATACTATACTTATGAATGGTTGTTTGAGGTGTTTCTTCTCATTTTGACATGTGCTCCATCAGCAAATGAAGGTCCTCAAAGCTTGGCTTCATCCATGTCATTAAGGAAAACCCTACTTTGAGGCAGCAGCTCCCCAGTCTGATTTTGAATGCCTTCTAGCCTGAGGTTCATCTTCCAGCACGATATCAGACAGGGTCCTACTGCCATTCATAGCATCTTTAGTGGCTAATTTTCCAGACATGCATGATTGCCTCCTTCTTCCTAGCATATCCTTGGTCTGGAAGCTCCACTGAAGCGAATTTATCATGAGTGACTCTGCTGGTATTCAAAATTCCAGGGGCATAGCTTCTAGCATCTCAGCAGCAACTAAACTCCCATAGTAAGACAAACTGATAGATGTGCTGGATGGGATCCTTTTAACATCCAGGGAAATCAGAAGTTATTTAAATTCTAACAAGAAGAGAACAGCTAAATAAGTATTGGGTTAAGCACATGGAATGCCGTGAAACCATTTAAAAAGTATTTTATAATAAAATTTAATAAAATAAGAAAAAGGAGGGTACTAAATATAATGTAAATTATTGTCTCAACTGTGTAAACATATGTGTATGTATATATTCATATATTTTCACAATGTGTATAGGGTAAAACAGGAATCAGCAAATTAAAATGGTAACTGTGGTTATTGTTACATTTGGACACTAGAAAAATAATAGCCTGTAGGTCCCCCTAATGATTTTCTAACAGAAAAAAATTGTAATTGGGAATATGTAAGAGAATATAAAATACAGTAGTAAGACTCATCAAAGACAATACATTTTCACATGACAGACAGGTTACAAGACTTTGTCAATCTTTGAGTAGTGGGGGATGCATCAAGATAAACCAGGCATTTTACAGCGTTATGCTGATGAGGACATTTTGACAGTCACAGTACAAAGGATGTGACATCAGAAATTTTTTATTTGATGCGGCTGTTAATCAGTGACCTTGTCAAGAAAGCAACTACACTTTCATGTGTTTTAACTCTAGGTTCAGCAAGATTTCTCCTATTATTTAAACTTGGTCCATAGCGGCACATCTCTTGATTTTCTTTATGTCATGCTATACAAATCATGATTGTCTTGTTAGGTGGGTGCGCTGAGAAACAGATGTCAAGATAGGGCTAGGCAATGCCGGGAAGGATAACGACAAGGGAACAAACAGGAGGAGCGAGAAAGCACTTAGGCCTGACGACTGTGAAAGGACAGTGGGGAAGGAGGAGGAGGGGGTAGGAGGACTCTCAGTCAGCCACACAGTTCCGAAGGAGACAGCAGCAGGTCAAGGAGTCAAATGGCCCAAAGTTCCGACCGACGGAGCCTTACATCTGAAAGAAATCCACCTGCATTTTAGCTGAATTTTCTGTTCATTGTCTAGAAGCAGTGAATGTGGACTATGACTTGGGCAAATATGATGGTGGGTCTGAGACGTGCTAAGGCCAAGATGGCAGGAAATTCAATTACACTCCTAATATCAGGGCATTTGGAGACTCAAGCCCAGGCCCACCATAGTCATTGAGATATACACTACTGCAATATAGATAGATGGATGTTAGTTACTACGTCTTTGAAACACAGAATGAGTGGCCTTGACATTTTCTCACAGCTCATTGCTATAGGCAGATGTGCCTGCTTTTGCCAAGAGGCAAGGCCTGAAGCAGCTTGGAGGGAAGCACACTTGAATCTAAGGTCTGAGAACGCACAGCATTTTGAATTGTCTCACAGATACAGGAATAGTTACTGTGTGCACATTTGACTTCTCAGGTGAACTTCAGCTCAGGGCTGACAAATAAATCTGACATACTGTAATGGCTGTGTTTAATTTTAATATGGTGCAATACCCAGATTTTCCATTTCAAGTAAATATAATGGAGACGGTCACATATTATGAATTAGATACCAATTCAGAATAGTCACAGGATTGGCTCAACAGAAGCTATAATTACTGGAAAGCAGAAACATAAAGCTGCCACATAAACTGAAGTGTTTCCACTGTTTCTCTGAGACATGTAATCAATTGAGCCAAAGCAATCAACAAAACCAGTTGTTTATTGCCGTACATTACAAATAGCCTAATGACTGAGTTTATTCAGATTTAATTGACTAGAGGGAGGACTGCTGTGATACAGAAACCAACATTCCCAAATAGCTTCTAAGGTGGCAAGATTGCAGGAAATCCACCGGAACCTGAAATTCAAAAATAAAGCTCCATCTTTTCTGGATGATTGCTTTATGCTTCAAATAGAAATTCTGCTGAAATAGACAATGGTCAACCATACCTAGGAAGCTGGGGTAACATAAGCACTTATTAATTTTTAAGAATTGCTCTACTCACCTCAAGGGGTAGTTATGATTTAGAATCATCTTCGTGAGGATGCCCTGCCATTTCCTGGGCAGAACAAACCCTGCCTGCGTTACTGACGGTACAGCTCAAAGGCCTACGTCCTCATCAGATTTTTGTTACTCTACAGAAGAGAGAAATAGAGCCCCAGTGACGTAGTGGTTATGAGCAGGTCTGCTAACTCCAATGTCAGCAGTTCAAAATCACTGGCTGCTCCACAGGGGGAAGGCGGGGCTTTCTATTCCTGTAAAGAGTTCCAGTCTCAGGAGCTTGAGGACACAGTTTTACTCTGTTGTCTAGGCTTTCTGTGAATTGGAGTCAACTTACTGACAAAGAGGAGAAACCAGACGCCTTTCATGTGTGGTTCATGTCACAGACCTGCTGTTCTGCGAGGTTCTTCCTGAGCCCCACTGAGTGCCAGGATGAAGCATCACCTGGGAACCTGTCAGAAATGCACATACCCAGACCCCACCCCCTCTGGTTGAGTCTGAAACTCTAGTGGGTTAAGATCCTGTCCTCTAGTAAACCTTCCAGGAGATTCTGATGTTTGCGAGGAAAAAGCCAGCCTAACCATCTCCCGAAGCTTACTCTGCAGAAAACCATTTGGAATCCTATTAGC
>PVJH01021088.1:17945-39412 GCA_004026705.1 Nesogale talazaci
TTTTTTTTTTAAATCATTTTATTAGGGGCTCATACATCATTTTTCACAATATATAAATAAGCATACTCATCAAGCACCCTCACATGTCCACTTCTATTATTGTTCTCCAATTGTCCACCTTTTCTCTTAAGCCCCTAGTATCCGCTTTTCCATTCCTTCCCCTCTTCCCCTGGTCTCTCCTCCCCTCCAACCCTCAATACTTTATACATTGTTATTGTTTTGTCATATCGTACACTGCCCGACCTCTCCCCCAACCCACTCCTTTGATGCCCGTCCTTCAAATAGGAGCTTGTGTATATATTCTTGCTGTTGGTTCTGTCTCCGTAACCCCCCTTCTCTCCACCCTTCCAGTATCTCCAATCTAACCATTGGCCCAAAGGGGCCCATCCATTCTGGTTTCCCCATATCTCCAGTTCCCCTCTATGCTAGTGTGACTTCTCCAGTCCATATGGATTTGTAAGGTAGAGTTGGGACCATGATGGTTGGGGGGCGGGGAGGAAGCCTTCAGGAACTAGAGGAAACTTGTATGCATCATCACTGCCTGGCTGCCCCTTGACTGGTCTGTCTCCTCCCCATGACTCCCCTGTAAAGGGGTGACCAATTACCCACCAGAGGGCCTTAGGTCCCCAGCCTGCTCTCCTCCTCCTATGTAATGATGTGATTCTTATTCTTTGGTGCTCGATATCTGCTCCCTTCGGCCCCTCTTGATCACGCATGCTGGTGTGCTTCCTGCATGTGGACTTTGCTGTTTCTGTGCTGAATGGTGACTCAATTATCTTCAAGTCTTTGAGATTCCAGGCATTCAATCATTTGTTAGCTGGGTACCATCATTTCTTCTACTCTGTTTCTTCTATATCCATTTGTCATCAGCGATATCGGGAGTCAATTGGTCCATTGATTTTGATTTTTGTTCTTTGATACCTGATTGTTTCAGCACCTCATGATCACACAGGTAAGTGATCTTCTTTTATGGTGGGTTTTGTTGCTTCTGAGCTAGATGGCTGCTAGTTTATGCTCAAGCCTTTAAGACCCCAGATGCTCTATGTTTTGATAGCTGGGCCCATCTGCTTTCTTTACCACCCTTGCTCATGCTCCTACATGTCCTCAATTGGTACATTGGGGATGTGTGCACACAGTGATATATGTTTGTTTTGTTTTGTTTTCTGCCCCCATTTGATGTCTATTGCCTAGACCTTTCACCACTTTCACCACCATCTGACCACGCTGGCTGTGGTGCTTCTTCTGTGTGGCTGTGGTCTCTTCTTAGGTAAATGATCTAATGTTTATCTTCAGGCTTTCAAGACACTTGAGAGATCCTTTGATGGCTGGGCACCTTCAGCTTTCTTCACCACATTTGTTTGTGCACTCATCACCTTTCTTCTTTCTATCCCAGGAGGAGTGGCAAAAGGGAAACTCCTGTGGTCTGATGGCCCCCATTCACTGTAAGGTAAACAGGGATATTAGTTGGCAGCATAAGTCTGCTACGAGTTGACACTGACTTGATGGCAGTGAGTTTATTTTCTTCTTTGTGTGTTGTTACATTAATCAAAAATCTTGGTTGTTTAGTCCAAAATGACTGACCCTTTGGGATGCATTCAGTGCTGGCCAAAACTATATAACGAAACAAACACATAACCTGTCCAATTCTTATTAATAAGCTGATTGAAAACACCTTAGTCTGAGACAGCTCTTTGTATTGTTTCAGTGGTTCAGTATTTCCCCAAAATTCATGTAGAATTCTTTGTTTCATATTGCTCGCCCATGCAAGAGTTGCCCTCATGGTCTGGTGGGATATGTTTGAGTTGTTTACCACAAAGTTGTCAGTTTGAAACCACCAGTCCCTCCAAGGGAGAAAGACGAAGTTCTTGGGTCCTGTAAAGAGTTACAGTCTCTGAAGCCCACAGGGGCAGTTTGACGGGTCTTTTAAGGCCACTGAGAGTCAGAAACGACTCCATGGTGGTGAGTCTTGAGTTCGGTAATGCAAAACCAAGCAAGGGTTTGTCCCTAGAACAGATTTCATTTAACACTTCAACACATAGAAATGGATTATGACTCCCACATGGAAGTTTGTTAGGCTCAAGCAAACTAAGGAAAAGGCCAAAGCAGTTCTCATAGAGTTGATTCCAACCCAGGATGACTTCATGGTGTGTGTCAGATGAGAACTGAGTTTTATATGGTTTAAATTGATGATTTCTCAGAAGGAGGCCGCCAGGTCTTTCTTTCAAGGTTTCTTTGAGTGACTAGTTGTCTTTAACCATTTGTGTTACCCAGAGACAATCGTTCAGACTCAGACTCTACCATATTCAAAAAGAAGAAAATGGAAACAATTGACTACATTGTCGGTCCCTGCTGTGTAGCACTGAGTGAGAGAGACCAGGTTCCATTTTCACCCAAGGGGTAGAGGGTGAGGAGAACATACTCCAATGTATTTAAATCTCACCTTATGCTTCACTATAGCTTCGAGGTAGTACGTCAAAGAGCAGGAGGCAGAGTGTGCAGAAAGAGGGCCCCTGGCAGCTCCTGCAGAAAACAGCGCTGCATTTCTTGTCTGACTTCCCTCAGGTCAAGTTCGCACAATGAACTACAGACTTCTGATGTCACACTCAGCGAAGAAATCTTCTGAAGCCCAAACCCTCAAAAAGGCTAAAGACCTCTTGGTGAATTAGAACCTGGAGACTAACTGGAGCATGGATTCCTGCTTGAAACATCTCTAAGGGGCTCACTATACCAACGTTCTCATGTCCAGCTGGAATGAGAACAATTCTGTTCTAAAGGGGAATGAAAGGGGGTATTAATTTAACTGTTGGTTGGTATGGCAAAAAAAAATAGATGACGTTTCATCCCTTTATATCCTCTAATAAGTGTTTGTCATACTAGACGTTCCTCCGGTTCCTCTGACTCAAATTCATGCATTGTTAACAAACTGATTAAAATGCATTGAATCAGGGCACCTCCGGCAACCAAAATAGAGTCAGTTTTTGACGCCAAGCCAAATTCTGTCAGCGTTTCGTCCCGATGTGCATGTAAACAAGCTGTCTGTCAGACACCCATACATTTGAATGAAAAATTATTCAGAAAGGGGGGTGGTGCCTGAGATTCTGAGAACAGCTACCACTGCAGGGAATTAAATTCACCAATACATGTTGTCTGGAAAGGGCTGTTCCTTCACTGATGGCCATGTCACACAAATATTTCATTTCATGTTTTCCATCAGGAAACACAAAAGTATTATGTAAATTAAAGTAATTAAAACCCACATTTCCCCCAAGCAAAAGCATGAAGCCTTTTCCCGCATATTGCTTCTGCTTTCTACAGAGAAAACAGGAAGGTGCTGTGGATCAACTTGTGTCCCCTGAAAAGATTAAGTTGAAGTCTTAACACCGATTTGTTTGATTTTTTTCACTGTGAGTTCATTCAGAACTAGAATCTTTGAAGATGTTACCAATTAAAGTAACATGAAACTGTATGGGAATAGTCTGGGTTCTAATCCAGCAGAGAGAGATAGATGGGTGAAGAACAACCATGTGAAGACGCATCATCAAGACTAGAGACTTTGGAGGGACTATGGCCTTGGTGGTGTGGTGGATTAAGTCTTGGGCTGCTAGCTACAAGGTCAGCAGTTCGAAACCAGCAGCAACTTCTTGGAAGCAAGAGAAAACTTTCTATTCTCTTGAACATCTAGAGTCTCCCAAAACCACAGCGAGCAGTTCTACTTTATCCTATAGGATTGCTATGACAATGATGGCAGTGAGTGTGAATCTTTTGTGAGGGCCAGTTGGCATGTTGTAAAAATAATTTCCTGAAATGTACTTTATATTTATAAAGGATATTGAGAAAACTAGAGGTTCAAGCTTAGACATTATTGACGATTAAACAAGGAGTGTGGGGGACACCCAAAACTAAAGTTGGAGTTAAAAGAATCTGAAACTGGGCAGATGAAAGCAGTCTAACCATAAGTGGACTTTCCATTTGCTAATATAGGCTAAAGGTTTTGTTTGACTTAAATAAGGGCCTCCAGGTTCTAATGAATCCTTGAAATCAATAAAGAAAAAAAATCTGTGGTAGTGATTGTATAATACTCCTTGATGCGATTGAACTATGGAATGATATCAAACCAGTGTTAGCCCCCAAATAAAAAGATTTTGAAATAAACAAGATGAATAAGATAGACCCCCCCCTCTAAAAATTTTTGTCACTGTTCCCAAGACTATTAGATGTTTTCTGTTATCTGTTTGCCTCATAAGCTCTAATCACAGAATTTGTAGCTGGGCACATAGCCTTACAGTCTGCTTACATATCTCAGGGTTCCTGATAGCTGGATATCTATGACTAATTTTTGATCAAAGAGGTATATACACAAGTAATATGAGCAATGAGCATCTCTCGACTGTACCCATAAAGAGAAGGGGTAGGTCCTTCTCTTCCCATTCCCCTTTATCACTGTCTGAAACTTGAATGAATACATAGACCTAGGTGAGGTCCCTACCTTAGTGATGAAGAACAGTAAGAGAACCATCAGGATGGTGATGTTGGCTCAGCAGCCTCAGACTGCTTATCATTATTAAAGGCATAAACTATCTTCAGTCATATTATTTGGATTATCTATTATAGATGTTGAATGTATATTTTTAATGAATATAAAAATTTTGTTGAAAATTTAATGATATAGAACTTCTAAGCCTGCACAGCAGAAGTTGGTAACTATGACCCCAGGCCAAATCCAACTGGCTGTTTATTTAAAAAGAAATTTATTGAAAAATCATCATTCTCATTCATTTACAGATTGCATCTGACTGTTTTCACACAACAATAGCAGAGTCGAGTAGAAAGGACAGAGGTCACAGGGCCCACAGAAGTAAAATATTCATTATTTAGTCCTTAACAGAGTTTGCTGACCCCAGCTATTTAAGAAAAGAAAGAATGAAAATTGGTGCATCCAGTGAAAGTCAGGAAAGCAGAAGTAACCGCAAACATGACACCTTGAAAAATAGATCATTTGAAATAAAAAGACAGGAACATGACTAAATATATTGGTGGCTAAAAGAAGCATTAGTGGGCTAAATCTCTCCAGTAATGTGTCAACACTGGTGAGATAAGGCAATGAATCAAGTCTGGAGCTGTTAGGAAAGTTTGGCCAGTTAGATGAAGAATAAGGAAACTTCTAGGAGTCACAAGAGAAATGACTTAGCGAAGGAAGAGTTATTCTGGGAAATAAGGTATTCCACTTTCAAGAAATTTTGTGCACAAAATTCTGGGTAGCTGTGAATAAGCTAAGAGAACCAGGAATTATTTCCATGGAAAAGCAAGAGACTGAGAGGAAGCCAATCTTGATTTCTCGGTGAACCAGAAGTTTTAAAGACCAAATATAGGTGACACATATATATTTTAAAATTGTCAATATTTGTATCTATATTCTGAGAAAGTAATTGTGACTCACTGCCATCAAGTTGATTGTAAATCATGACAACGTAATAAAGAGAGCTATAATCTTTAATTTCTTAATTCCTTTTCTGTTCTCTCTTCCTGATTGACGGAAATCCTGTGAAGCACTAGAAGTAGCTATAGAGGAGGTAGCTATCACAGATGTAGCTATAGAAGAGGCCGGAATGATGGAATAGCAATTTCTACCAAAGAACTGATGCCAAACCCAGTCGAATGAATCAAGTGCTTGACAATCATTGTACAGGAAAGTAACAGAGAGGGATGGAGAGATAGCCATAATTCTAGTGTTGAGCAAACAATAAACTCTGTCTTTGAGCTTACCCGAGAGACAGACAGACCTGTGAGACAGCCTTCTGTCTTGGTGATGTCCTGGGCTTATTTTTTTTTTCCCACAGCCTGAGGAGTATTTGTGTCACTCACTCCAGTGTTGGCCATGCTACCTTTACAGAGTCACTTGGCTGAATGTAAGCCTGGCAGCCTGCCTTTACGGATGTCTTCCTATTGCCAGCATCTGCTCTGATGCCATGCGTCCCAGAGTGAATCCCTTTGCCTGCAAAAGACTGCAGAGTTTCCCTTAACCCGCTACACAACCAAATAGAAGAGTGCTCGCTTGAGCTGAGGCACTGCCGAGAACAGTGTATGGCTGGTCTTGTTCGCAACCCAGTGCTAACCTTTCTCTCTTTTCCAAACATTCTTAGAGCTAATCTGGTTAAACAGAGTGAATGGATGTATTTGTGACTGTCAAATGTGGCATCATATAGAGTGTGTCCCTGAGTTTTATGCTTTATCTTAAGATTACAACTTTGAAATGATCAAAGACTATTGTAATACATGGCCTTGTGGAGTATGCACCTTTTCTTTCTTTTTTAAAAAAAATTTTTGCACCTTTTCTTAAATTATGGGTGCCTATCTTCCTAAACTACTGTGACAAAAGAAGGCCATTCTTCCATTTTAAGAATTTGTAGTAGAAAAAAACTCTCTCTTGACAAACTGATGTCCTTTCTTCCAGTAGGTGATAAGAATCATATATATATAATCTGTCAAAATGAAAAATTCATTTGTTTGGCTTCAGAATAGTGTTTAATTGCTACAGATAAGAGCCGGCAACACCGGGAATCCAGGATAGATAAAGTCCTCAGGGCCAACGATGAGAATAGAGATACCAGGAGGATTAGGGGAAGGTGGGGGAATGGATCACAAGGATCAGCATATAACCCTCTCCCAGAGGGATGAAAGAAAGAAAAATGGGTGAGGGGTGATGGAGAACAATGTAGGATATGAAAATAATAATCTATAACTTATCAAGGATTTGAGGGGAGAGCAGGTGTGAGAAGGAAGGGGAAAATGAGCTGATATCAAGGCCTCATGTAGAAAATGCTTTGAAAATAATGGCAACATATGTGCAAATGTGCTTGATGCAATGGATGAATGTATGGATTGTGATAAGATATGTTAGAGCCCCCAATAAAAGTGCTTGATAATAATAAAAATGTTTAATCAATATTTAAACATATTAATATTAGTCTAGAATTTAGACATATGTATTCCCTTCTGTACTTTCTAGGATAAAGGGTCTAAGATAAAGGCCTCTCTTCTTTTTGAAAAAAAGTATTATAAAGTTTAGAGAGAAGACCACAGTTTCGTATTAGAAAATCCATGCACATTGGGATTCAACTCATTCATTGCAATCCCTTTAAGAGACCATTGCTTATCCCACTTCGACCTTCCTTCCTGTTCCCATTCCTCCTTCTTTTCTAACTCTCTGAACTATGTCTTTCTCAAATTCAAAATAGCTGATTATTTTAACACAATGCCAATGTTTGGGCATCCTTCCATCCTGCCCAACCACAAACCTACTCTTTTTTATGACTTTGAGTTCTGTCCATATTTTCCTCCCACTCTGTCAGGGATCTTCTAATATAGTTTTTTTTTTCTTCAGAGAACTTCTTTGTGGTAGTTGGGCACCATCTAGTTCTTCTGGTATCAAGGTTGTAGAGGCTGATGTATGTCTGGCTTGTTTGTCCATGGGACTAATTGCTTCCATTTGTCTTTTGATTTTCTCCACTCTTCTTTCCTCTGGATGGAGAAATACCAATGATTGTCCCTTAGGTGGCTGCTCATCAGCTTTTATGACCGCAGTGGCTACTCACCAGATTAGGATATAAAACATTATCTTTGTGGATTGTGGTATGCCAATTGGGGGTGCAAGGGATTCTCTCTTATTAGGAACCGCCTCATGTCTTTTAGAAGCAAATAGAATATAAAATATAAATTTAATTATAAAATACTACTCTTCTCAGAAGCATTCTTGCAGAATTGTATGACATCAAATGACTTTAGCCAGACCAAGAGTGATAAGTACAATTTAGGACATGTCTTAGAGATTCATTTGGGCTTCTGGTCTTACACATCCAAAGGTTGAAAGTTTGATTCCCCAGCTGGAGACTCCTCAGAAGAAAGATTTGGTGATTGATTCCAGGTTATAGTTTTGAACCCCCTATGAAGCCCACCTCTATTCTGACACACGTGGGAGTACCATGAACCAGAAGCCACTGGACAGCTGGCAGCAACTGGTTGCATTTTTATTTTGTTTTGTTTTGTCTTTTGGTGTTCTTCAAATCACATTCTCACTGAGCTGTATTCCCAAGCCCACCTTTAGGACTGACAGTGGCAGAGTCTGCCTGTCCTAGAAGCTCAAACAGTTGGTTTGAAAGAGCTATCTATTCAATGGATGTGGAAAGCACATTCATTTATAACCTAGGTTAGCCAAGAGCTATGCAGGAAGACCTTATGAAAGGAGGGGGGCTGAGGGAAGAGGAACTGATTAACAAATTCTCATAAAAATATCAAGCCTAGTTTTCATTAGTTCAAATGCTATTTTTGTGTCTGAAATGATGTCCTCTAGAAAAAACCAGGGCACCTGAAATTTTACAATAGTCTGACTTCTAAGTTAGGTTTTGTTTCTTTTATTCACATCTCCCTCAACCTCATTCCCCTTCTCACTCCCATTTAACTTAAAAAAGAAAGGAGGGGGGTGGGGAAACTTCATACAGAACCTTCACCGTGGATCTCCTTGGCATGATGTAAAATGGCCTCTTTTAGAATTAATTCTGCACAGCTGGACAAGCAAGGGGGGCGCGAGGCAGGTTGCCACAGAAACTGCTGTTGGTGCGGGGTTTCTTTATACTTTGCTCCTAAAAATAAGATGTAAAATGTACCAAGGGTGTGATTAGCGCAGCACAGAAGGGAATTTCTAAAAGGAGAGCCAAGCCTCCACCCCCACAGGAACGGGGGCGTCTTCCTAGCAGCAGGACAGGACATAAATCCCAGAGCAGATGCTCGCCAAGGGTCCTCCCTCAAGAGGTGCAGGGAAAGGCAATTGGGAAAATGTCTTTTGGAAAAATAAGGAAATTCCACCCAGCATAACTCACATACATCCCCAGGCTGCGATGTCCTGAAATTACCCAGGAAGTAAATAGAACTGTTCTCTCCAACCTACAAAATATGGCTTATCTGAACAAGAACATCATTCTAGCTGTGTCCACAGACTAGAGGGCCAGGGACATAGATTTGGAGGGTCAGAGGGTCAGGTTGGGTTAAATTTGAATGCTATTTTCTTCTCTTGCTAAATTACATAATTCTTTTGAACTTCAGATTTCTCATCTCTAAAAATTGGGATAATACAGCATCGTAGGTTGTTATATTCAAAGATGAATATGATTGTATCTCAGGAGGTTTACCATTTTTCACAGAAAGGTGTATGAGTTACAAATATTGGAGAAGATATGCTTCACTGAAAAGACTTTTCTGAGATCTAGCTGGATTTCTGTTGCAAGCAGGTATCTGCTCAAGCTGGATTCAATAGAAGTTTATCAAATGCTTTGGCAGCACACAGGCTCTTTCAGGACGTCCAGAGAACCAACTTTGAAGGCTTTTGAATCAGAAGCAACCTGCACATTATGCTACAAGACTATCCCTGTGGGATGGTGACACTACTGCTCTCTGAAGCTTGAAGGCTTTGACTATGTTAGAGGCCTGTGTGGCTATAGCCACATTCCCAGGATGGGTTTGTGTGGCACTAGCTTTGGTGGGTCAGCAGTGTATCATGTACCAGAGCATGGGATTAGGAAAATGAGAGTCCGGGGTCTGTCTGGGGCAGATGAGGACTCAAGAGATAATTTGCTGGTGTAGAAAGAGTGTTCTGAGGTGTTGACAAGTTAAAGATTTCTCAACTGTCTGCCCCATGGAGGTGTGTAGATTGGCAATCTTTTTCCTCCTGACTTTCCTAAATCCTTCCATTATTGCCAAAGAAGTGGAGTGCCTGAAGTATCTAAAGGACTTTCCTGTGCCTACTTAAATAGACATTTTTAGAATTTAAAGAAATCCTTGGAACTTTCCGTTCTAGAGGAGGCTTTAGGCACTGATTTAGTAGGACAAAGACTAAGGTCACTTAGCTCACTTAGCTGCTATAAGTGGAAATAATTAGCAACCTAAATGATGCCAGAGTCTTTAAATGGACTTCAGGTTTGTCTTTGTCTGCTGCATGTCACTTTTTAAAAAAATCTGTTAAGCTTTTCTTTTTCTTGCTGTCCCTAAGGGTTTTTTGATCACTCTCATAGGACAGTTTCAGATTTCTTTTTATTATTATTAAGTACTTTTATTGGGGACTCATGTCTCTTATTACAATCCACATATTCATCTATTGTGTCAAGCACATTTGTATATTTTCTACCACCATAATTTTCAAAGCATTCTCTTTCCACTCGAGCCCCTGATATCAGCTCCCCATTTCTTCCCCTTCCCACCCACCCTTCCTCTGAAACCATTGATAAGCTATAGATTATTATTTTCATATCTTACATCATCCTCCATTGCCCCTTACCCATTTTTCCATTGTTTACTTCCCTAGAAGGAAGTTCTAGGTTGATCCTTGTGATTGATTCGCCTTTCTGGCGCCATTCTCACCTAACCCTCCTGGTATCTCTACCCTCATTCTTGGCCCTGAAGGGTTTATTTATCCTGGATTTCTCCTGTGTTGCAAGCTCTTATCTGTACCAGTGTGCTTGCTCTGGTCTAATCCAATTTGTAAGGTCGAATTGGGGTCATGATAGTGGGGGGAAGGAAGCACAAAAGAACTAGAGGAAAGTTGTGTTGCATCAGTACTATACTGCACTCTAACTGGATCATCACTTCCCTGTGAGTCCTCTGTAAGGGGATGTTCAATTGTCTACAAATGGTCATTGGGTCTTCACTCCATGCCCTCCCCCTATTCACATTGGGCAAGATTTTGATTGGGATCTTAGATGCCCGATACCTGATCCCATGGACACCTCATGATCACACCTCATGATCGTCCATGTGGACTTTGTTGCATTTGAGCTAGATAGCTGCTTCATGCCTTTATGACCCCAGATGCTCTAGCTTTGGATAGCCTGGGACTGTCAGTTTTCTTCACCACATTTGGTTATGCACCAATTTTGGCTTCAGCGATCATGTGAGGAAGGTGAGCATCACAGAATGCCAGATTATTAGAACAAAGTGTGCTTGTGTTAAGGGAGTACTTGAGTCAAGGCCCAATGTCCATCTGCAACCTTAATTCTTAACTTATAGATATGAGTACATGGTTCTGTTTCCTTCTCAGTATATGTAAATATATTTACGTATATACATGCCTGTATTTAGAGTTCTATAAATGTCCTTTGCCTCCTGGTTCTTTTCTCTAGTTCCTTTTACTTTCTTCTTGTCCCACCATCATGTTTAGCCTTCATTCATGTTTAGTAATTCCTTGCTGCTGCATTTCCCTTGATTAAGTCCCATGAGGTATCCTGTGCTCTTCTTTGCATTGATTTTAGTTCACTTGTCTCTGAATTTGTTACCACACACACACACACACACACATTCTCTCTCTTCTTTTCTTCCCTTTCTCCTGTATCCCCCCAAACCCATTTGTGGCAGTCACCTAAACTGGGGTCAATTTGAGAATTTAGATATAGGGGTAGAGTCTAACCTGTGGATCTGGAGCTAGCCAATGAGACCTCTGTGTGGGCATGACCTTCTTCTAATAATTGAAGGAAATGTGGTAATTCCTTTTTGGAGGTGGAAACACGATCTCTCTTGGTTCACTTCTTGGGAGACACTTGACTAACAAGACTAGTTCCCTGTGAGACATCCCTGTGGAGAAGCCACATGGACCTACACTGATGTGGCTAGAAACCTGGACCTAGAGAAGCCATGTGGAGATGCTTACACCACCATTGGTATAAACACTTTCTACCCACTGGCTTGTGGCCGTTATGCATTTGACGTAATTGCGTGTGTTTTGTGAGTTTGAAGAGAATTTATAGATTGGTAGCGGACATTAGGGCTAATATCAAACTTGTGACCTTGGACTGGACTGAGTTGGGATGTTTTCTCAATGTTGATTTCCTCTTATATATAAACCTGTTCCTTATATACATATGAATGTCTATGCATTTTTTTCTCTAGACAACCTGGACTAACACACTGTTGTTTCTGTTCTTTTCATCTCTGAATTGTTTATCCTGCCTACCTTATCCCGAGAGATATATAGAGACATAATAAGTGCAAAAACCAGGCAAAGCCAAACAAAGCAAAGGAAATCAAGACCAATGAAATTAAACAACAAAACTAAACAACAACAAAAATCAAAAAGCCTATAAGTAGTTCAAGCTCTATTTGTTGGCCTTGATGAGTGTTTTCCAGTCACGTCTGATGGGGTGACACACTCTGTCTCCCAAGTCTATTTTTGGTGTTCCCTGGGTAATTCATCACTTTGCTCCTCTGATACTCTGATGCATGCCCTTAGTGTTTTCTCCCAGCATGATGGGGTCAGATTGTGCACAATATCCACCCTGTGTCTCCAGTATTTTCCCCCACAAGGCCATGGTTTAGTGAGGGACGTCCATGTCTTGTGGTGGGGACGGCCCTATTGTCCTCTCTGAGCAAGAGTACCATCTTCAGGGCTTGGCGGGCCAAGATGTGTTCCCCTCACTCACTCTCCATCCCTCTTCATTTCTCCTGTGTGCTGTAATCACACACACACTCCTCTCCCCAAACTGCAGTCCCAGTGCTTTTCTCTGAAGTGCATTCTTCTGAAGGGGGCAGGGGTGTCCACATAGTCGGGATTGGGGCCAGCCCCACAACCTCTCTATTGTTTCCCTGGTACATGCCGGTATGTTGTATTCATATCTTGGCACACCAGGTTTAAGTCTGTTCTGTCTCTGCCTTTCCTGTGGAGATATAAACAATACCCTCCCCTGGGGTGGGTTAGTGCCCTGCTTCCCCAGTAGGGTCCCACAGATACTGGGCAGAATTGCTCTCATCAGAGTCAAGATCACAGCAGAGGCCAGGCAATGGTTCCTGCAGCAGTGTTGAGCTCTGGAGATCACTGGTATAGCTACCTTGCCCTGTAGGGTGGGGTGGGGGAGGGAGTTCCCTCAGCATAGGGCCCCAGGACAGGCAGAGGATCCTCCAACCTCATTAAAGACAGGGAGGACCCCCCCACCCCCGCTGTGTGTAAGATCACTGAGACTGGACAGTAGTTACCTCCCACCTCCCAACCATCACCACCATTGGCCCTACCTTGTGCCAAGACCACTGATGGCCCAGAGTTTAGTCCCCCTCCCCCACCCCTTAGTCAACTGGAATGGAATTGAATTAAATTGTCCCCTAGGTATGGGCCCTGGTTTGTGCTCAGTGAAATATTCTGAAACTGAAGCTTGCTCCAGAGGCTCTTTGTTATGTTGAAATCCTCTAGGCTCTGTAGTTAACTTCTGGCTTTCCTTAGCACTGGCTCCCTTATGCTAATGTATGTCAAAGGACCTGTTTGCCAGTTTGTTGTGGAGTTAAACAATAAGCCTGGAATTTGCAGTTTTTAAAGAAAAAAAAATCTTCTCTCTTTTTAAATTGAGTTTGTGGGATGCCCTGATTTCAGGACTGTCAAGCTGACCCCCAGGGGAGGAGATCTAACTTATCAGGGAGGTTGTTTTCTTCCCGGCCAACTGTAATTCAGTTTGCCCCTCTGGGATCCGCACTTATGGCTACCCACTTATGCTCTGCCACACTGCTGTCTGACTCTGGTAAATTTCTTGATGCCTTTTCAATTACTCCAAAATTATGGCTACCTGCACTGACCCTGACCCCTAGGCTATGAGTGCAAGGTAGCTAACATTGCGGGGAGTTCTGGAGTGGGTCTTGTGACTTGTTTTCAGAGGTTCTTTTCGAGTCTGGGGTTATGACCCCTTTTGGACATCAGCCTGGGTAATCTCTGCTCCTTGCATGATTTAGGGCGCTGGCAATCTCGGTCTGGAGCCCACTAGTGCCACAGCACAATGAATTTAGAGTGTTTTAGTGTTTTCTCCCTTTGCTTTGTGAATGAAAATGAAAAAAAGTGGAAGTTGAAGCAAACCCTAGTACCCTGATTCTAATTTTAGGACTTGGCCTCCCAGTCTCATTCACCTTCCCTCTTAATTGTCTGGCCTGGCAGCAGGAGTTCCAAGTGGGTAAATCGACCTGGACACCATCTTCTTCCTTCTCCCCTCAGTTTTCTTTTAAGCTGATATATTAGAAATTTATGAAGTAGTCTAAAAGAGAAAATATGAATGAAAGAACACTGAATTAGGAAAATATACTTTAAAAGTTATTTGAAAACAGCAATTCATATAAATGACAGTATTACTATGCAAAGTAGGGCATAATCATAATATAATAAAAGTGAGATTTATTAGCCAAGTGCATTCTTGTGTCTTGATCAGACATTTGTGGATAGAGGAGCTATCTAAAAATCTCATTGTCTTAGTTTGGGTTTAGCTACAAAATGATCTTGAGACAGCATTCAAATGGCTTATTTGAAGGTGAAAGGAACATCCTTGAAAGAGTGAGATGAAATCCAGAAAGGAATGAAGCCAGGAAAAGGTGTGTGTAATTGAACATAGTGATGTTCAATAACAGTATTCTTGCCCTCCCTGAAAAAGATCTGGGTTTATTCCCTGGGTCTACATACTTCACCTGCAGCCAGCACCTATCTGTCAGTGGAAACATGCTATGTTATTGAACAGGTTTCATGGGAGCTTCCAGACTAAGAAAGACTAGGATGAAAGACCTGGCGATCAACTTCTGAAAATCAGTCAATAAAGACATGCTAAAAAAAAACACAAAAACCATGGTTAATCGCAAAGGTCCAATCAAGAACTGATCATGCGGAGGCCTGCATAGCCTTTCACACCATCGTGCACTGGGTTGTCATGAGTTGGGGTTTTACTGGGGAGCAACTCATAGCAACAGCAGGTGAAGGCAGTTACCACTGTGCAGGACTGTTGCTTAAACCCACAGGAGAAAGGTTGGGTGCCGGACAGATGCCCTACTGCAGAGCATCTTTCCCAAGGCATGAAGGGGTGGAGTGCTCGGGGGCTGTAGTCAAGAAATCCCTTCAGGGTCCTGAAGGTCCTGAAGCATTTTGAGCAGCAGCTGTGAGAGAAAGCGGTGAAGAAATAGAAGGGTGACAACTGGAAATCATGCTGAAGTTAACAGATGTGAGGGACAGGAGCGGAGGAAAGGACACCAAGGTGTCAGCTACTGTGAGCTGCAAGTGTGGCCAAACATCTCAAATCTCAACTTACAGAAGGCACGGGCCAGTAGTCGTTCCTGTCTGTTAGAAATGTTTGGTGGTGGAGTGGAGTACCCAGTGGTCTGCTACCTGCAAGCTCACTAGCTTGAAACCTCCTTGGGAGAAAGATGAAGCTTTATACTTTTGTGAGCAGTTATAGTCTTGGACACTCACAGGAGCAGTTGTGCTCTGCTCTCTAAGGTCCACTGAAAGTCGGAATTGACTCAATGGCAGGGAGAGTTTTGAGTTAGAAATATTTGGATCGGATGTCTTCTAACATTTTGTGATATTCTTCAGCTTTCTCGTTTGTGTGGCCTGCTCCTCCAGAGTTACATGCCTTTGTGTTGTTCTTATTAAAGGTGAATGCAATGTTCAAAGCCTCTGCTATGTGGGAGAACGAAGTGGTTGCACGAGATTAAGCTATGTTCTATTAAAATATCAGAGTTCTTGGTCAGATCTTTTAGGAGTTGTTATGGCGCTACTTTAGTATATTTCATCCCCAGAGAGATAGATAAGAAAGCGTAATTCTTATGTATTTAGAAAAGTGCATCTAGAAAAAGATGGAGATGATGTTACAGAAGCATGTTTTTTTGTAATAAGAAACCACTAAGAAATCATTTTGGTCTAGTGCGCTAAGAATTGAACTGCTAACCACAAGGTCACTGCTTCAAACTCCCTGGTAGCTCTGAGGGAGAAAGATGAAGCTGTCTGTTCCACAAAGATTTAAGGTCTCAGAATCTCAAAGGAACAGTTCTACTCGATCTTACAGGGTTGCTGTGAATTGCAATCTACAACGAACTGGAAATGATTCAATGGCAATGAGTTTGCGTTTGAAAGAAACCACTTTTCGTTGATGACTTGAGTGTGGTGTAAAAGAAGCAAGTCTTCGCGGTTTCGGAAGAGGGAGATACTTTAGCTTCAGCGTGGAGATGGCATGCTAGATGGATGCTTTTAGTGGTCTTTGGCCTCATTTTGCTTCTTCTAAGCAGATGAAAATGGTTGCATTTTTGATCTCCTTGAGGTTTGATTTCTCTACTCCTCTGTCCTTGTCTAGCGCTCATTTTCTCTCTGTGTGTTTCCTTCCGTCTTTGTCTTTTTCTTTCTTTCTTTCTCCCATCTCTATTTCTCTGACGATTGACACACCAGGTAATACCAGGGAGTCTTACCTGGTATTCTTAGAGATGTAGAAATTGTAAAATGGAGCATTATCATTATTATGTGTCAAATATAAGCATGTATTAAATTCTTGCTCTTGTAACATGAATTACATAGAACTCTTTGTCTACTTATCACAATATTCAGGTTAATGATCACATACAAGTTCATGACAACAGATGGACAAGTATTGCTTTTTAATTTTCACTTTGCAACTTAAAACCATAGACACCATATAGCATAATCATTATTGTGTGTCAAATATGGAGCATGTATTAGATTCTTGTTATTGTAACATGAATGACACAGAACTCTTTGTGTACATATCAAAATATTCAGGTTAATATTTTAACCATAATTGTACTCTTTGTTTTGTTCTGGCTCTAATAACATTTGGGAAAGTTTCCAGCTCAATAGCAATTGTTTGTTTCTGAGTTACACCCTCTTCACTGGGTAAAGTGGTTGGGATGGTTCCCTGGTTTTATAAAAACAGGTAGATGAGTTCTTTGTTGTTCTTGTTACCCCTGAAACCAAACTCGATTCACTGTCATTGAGTCAATTCTGACTCCTCTCAGTCCTATGGAAAGGGTAGCACTTCTCCTTTGTGTTTCTGAGACTCTCAATCTTTACACTAGTAGACAGTCTCATCTTTCTCGTGAGGAGGACTTGGTAGATTTGAACCACTGACCATGTGGTTGGTAGCGCAATGCACAACCCACTCAGCCCCCAGAACTCTTTTCTAGTTACGTAGGATTTCATATTTAGCAGACAAAATAACCAGATGCCGAGTTAAATTTGTATTTCAAAGGAACAATAAATAAATTCAAATACATACTTGGTGATAATTATTACCTATGTAATATTTGGGACATACTTTAATTTTAGAAACTATTGTCTCAAATTTAAAATTAACTAGGTGCCCTGTATTTTCATCTGCTGGCCCAATTTTTAATTCACTTCAAATTCTGCTTTTGCTTTTATTATGTGAATGCTTTACCAAAATAACTATAGCTGAGTTTCCATTTTTCAGCTCTTATAGCTAAGAGGTGACAAAACCTCATCATTTATCATGAAAGCCCAATTATTTTAGCAAGAAGCACTTCATTAGAGAAACTTTTCCCTTGCCTTTTTCTTTCTCAATTGAAGTGTTTCCAGGATTATGTGGAATGGAAAAATGAAAGGAGTAATTATAATGGTGTTAAATTACCAGGATTATATGGATTAGCAAAATGAAGAGTGCAATTATGGTGTCTATGGTTTTAAGTTTCAGAGTGGAAATTAAAAATAGTACTTGTCCATCTGTTGTCATGACCTTGTATGTGATTCATTAACCTGAATATCTTGATATGTACACAAAGAGTTCTGTGTAATTCCTGTTACAATATCAAGAATTTAATACATGCTCCATATTTGACACACAATAGTGATAATGCTCTATTTTGCAATTTCTAGCTCTCTATCAGTTACTGCAGCTCTTCTTAGGGATGTAAAAGTCTCGGAATGCTCAGACTCAGTTCTCTAAGATCCTTTTCCTTTTGCCCTCATGGGTGATTCCAAGAGGGAACAATACAATGAATTTAAAAATAATACATTTTCAACCAGGCACCACTGTCATTACCTATCTCAATATGCTTGTTGAGTCCTAGCAACAATGGTTTGGAACATGTTCTGATCCTCACAAGGGGGTGGGAGGAGGGCACTTCTAGCAGGTCAATAAGTCACTTTCGGTGAGAGCCCCACTCAACTGATGACATAGCTGACAACTGGCCACGAAGGCTCAGGGTGAGACTGCAAGCACAGAAAACAGTCTCACAATGTGAGGTTTAGTTGACCATTATTTTGAGAAAAAAATATCACTGGTTCTGACCCTTTTGAGGACGAAGGTAGACCTGCTACAAATGAGGGCAGGAGGACTCTATGAAGCCCTCAGGTGATCTCCTGAAAGATCTCTTGATTCTCCCAGGCCCACTTTTAACTGTAAACGGATAAGGACAGCACCCGGAGACTGTGAAGGCATACTAAGCAGAGGCTAGACCTCTCACTTTTGAAATCTGGGTCACCTCTCCAAAGAAAGCCACCTAACAGAGGTACTAGCCAAGGATGCAGGAACTCTAGAGTGGGCAGTAAAGGACAGCAATAATGAGTATTTGTGACAGCCAGAAAGCGCGTCTCAATTGGCCGAGTGCCACAGCAAATATATGCTTTGTTTCCCTTACCTTCTTCTTAAAAACTTTCTCGGAAATTACAACCAACTAGAATCCTCAAGAAGTAGTACTTAGTTGAAAGGAATGTGAGAAGACAATCGTGGTAAATATATAATCGCTTGTCAATGTGAGCATAGTGTAGAGGTGGAGTCTAGTCTGTCAATCGGATCATAGCCAATGAGGCTTCTGTGTGGGCTTAGCCTTCTCCTAAGAATTCTGGGGAATCTGGTCCTTCCTTCCTGGAGACAGGAAACACTGTCTCTCTCAGTTCACTCCCTTAGAGACTCTCTACTGACAAGCTGACTCTGGGAGACATTGCAGCTGACAAGACACATGGAACTACCCTAGTGGCCTGAGTTGGAGAAGCCACCTGGATGCCAGACCTCTGAAGCCAGAGAAGCCACAGAGAGACCCCTGCCAGCTCTGAGATGCTCACTACGCCCGCCACTCGATCCAAAGGCTTTCTACCCACTGACTAGTGATCATTCTGCATCTGGCATTATTGTATGTGTTGTGTGAGTCTGAAGAGTGCTTTATAGATTGGTATTAGAAATTTGGGCTAATAACAGACTTATAGTCTTGGACTGGACTGGGTTTGGCTATTTTTCCAATATTCAATTGCTCTTGTAAAGAAACCTCTCTCATATACGTATGCACGCTTATGAATTTGTTTGTCTAGTCTACCGAGACTAACATAGCAATGAATATGGAGCACTGCATGGGGGGCTATAACAGAGGTTGGTGATAGCTTTGAACAAGAACTTATTCTAGACCTGACCTCATAGCAGTCAACTTCCTCAAGTCTAATAGCAGGTATGCTTAGACTACCGATGACAGTCTGTTATGGATAGGACAACTCTGCATTGTGACTTATACTCCAGGGTACTCTCGCTCCCCCCAAATGACCCTACCCCCACCACATACATACAGAGGCACATCTCAAAGGATCAGCTCCTGCATATATATATATATATATATATATATATATATATATATATATATCACATACCTCAATGGATCAAGACAAGTCTGGAGTTTACTGTAGGCTATATTCCTTATTAGTTCCTCCCATTTCCCTACCCATTTCCTTCATTCTTTGCATTTTGTTTTTTCTCTAATTTTTCAGAGTATTCCTTCAATAAAACACATGCCCCCAAAGCCCTATCACAAGCTCTGTTTTGTGGGAGCCTAACTTTAGACCAAGCCATTGTTATTCATTTGGGAGGCAGAAACAATTTACATATTCACCTAAACCAATTGGAAGAACAGTTAAACAATGGGTATAATTCAGAAAGAAAAAGAATTTCGTGATATATTTAGGGGAAATCTTTAAAACCTTCAAATAGAAAGTAAGATATAGACATACTCAATAAGGCTAAACACTAGAGAGGGAGAAATATCCAGTTGCTTGCATAAACTTAATGGCAGTACTAGTGTTAAAAAACATTGTTATAAAACAGGGATGTATTGAAGACATTTAGTATCTGACAGGAATAAAGCCTCCATTATTTTTTGAATTGGTCACTCTTAATAAAGTCCTTTGCTCTATTTGATAACAGAAAACATGGGAAAACTAGAGACCATGTGCTGTTAGAGTCTGTCAAGTCAATCCTGACAGCAATGGACTCATGGGGGCTCCATGTGTGTAGAATAGAACTGCTGCTGAGAATTTTTCAAAATTGCTGTTACCTTTCAAAGCAAATCTCCAAGCCTTTGTCCCAAGGTACCTATGGGTGGGTTTGAACTGCCTACCTTTTCTGGTTCATAATTTAGCACCACTCAGGTCTTTGGAGACCATGTAGGATACGATAACTAACTCAGTCACAATGCAAATAGAAGTCTCTGGAGAAAAAACTGGAGTTGCATGGTTAAAAGGACAGAAAGTTGAGGCTTTTTACTCTCATAAAGACATTCAGTCTCAGAAACCCACAGGGGCAGCTCTCATCTGCCCTAGAGGGTCACTGCGGAGTGGGGATTGGCTCAATGGCAATGAGTTTGGTTTTGATTTTTATAGTAATTTGGAGAAGGAGTGAGTTAATTTGTCACCTTAAATATACAGTTTTATCAAAAATATATATAGACAGTTTTATGAGAACATTGACTTGTAACTATTTTGATCTGAGATTTAAACAATTGAAGACATGATAAAATAAATTTTTTTGTGAAATTATATATTTAAAATAATTTAATAGATAAAATTATAATATAATAAAGTATAATGAAATGTTTACTTAAAAAGAACACTTATAATGGCTTCAATGTCCATATCCAGTTTGAATCTCCAGAGAACTGTACTCATCTATATGTATTTGAATGAGTAGTCCTCTGTACTTTGTTGTCAACTCTCATTCATTGTGAACATTTTGATGCTACTTTTTTCCCCATCTTATTGGTCTGATTTATTTTATTGAGATATTCTGGAGATTATGATCTATTGATGGTAAAAATAAAAAGCATACATATTTATAGATCCTGACACTATAGTTAGTGAAACAGGGTTAGTTATGTAGTGCTATTATTACTGGAATTAATTTTTCAGAATTTTGATTTTACTTTAAATTCTGAGCACATTCCCCTTACATGAAAATTTAAAAGGATTAAAAAACCCCAAAATTTGATTAGTTTAAATTTTAATAGACCACATCTGATTTTCTGATTTGTTGGAGAGGAAGGTTTTTTATTTATTTCTTCAAGGAGGTGATAATATTTTCCACTGCTTTCTGTATTTCTTCATCCTCTTCCTCATTGGTAACTGAAGAAAGTGACAATCCCAATTTACAGAACTGCAAAGCATCCTTTTTTGAATTAAGATCTATACAGCACCTTGCCAAATGTAAGTCATTGGACTTGACCAGGACACAGTTCTCCAGCCTTAAGAAAATTGCGCAAAGTTCCTTCAATGGTTGAACTTGATACTCTTCCAAACAGAGTAACAGTCATTTTTTTCTCAATCCAGTTCAGTTTTGAGAGAGTATCGCAGTATCTTCCTCTGAGGTAATACAAATGGGATTTTTCAGGTGGTAGTTCGATTGCTTTTTCAA
>PVJH01021089.1:0-39373 GCA_004026705.1 Nesogale talazaci
GTGACAATGGGAGAGTCCTTCATTCTGAATATTATCAATGCTAGGGGTGAGATGACCATATGGAATCAACACTCTTCTAAGCTCTTGGGAGTTCTCTGAAGGAAAAACAGCGAGGGATCAAGGGATTCCTAATATCCCTGGAGTTCAGAGAAGTCTGTTTGAAATGCAAATTCCTCGGATTTCAGTTTCTACCTGATGGTTTCTGTCTCAGGCACGGGGAGTTATAGTCAAGATCATTGACAGGGACACTATCTTTTCTGGCCCTCCTGTGTGTTAGTCTAGGAAGACTAGAGAAACAAAATTCATAAACACAGATATATAAGAGCAATTGAATATGGAGTAAGCTTTCCAACACAGTCCAGTCCAAGGTCATAAGTACCATATTAGCCCACATATCTTATACCAATGTCTAAGTCCTTTTCAGACTCACAAATCTCATACAATGTTGTCAAATGTAGAAGCACCTTAAGTCAGAGACTAAAAAGGCTTTGGATCTAGTCGTGGTGGAAACATTTCACCACTGGCAAGAGTCACCATGTGGCTTCTGTAGGTTTTTGGCCATATCAAGGTACGATCTCCTCAGGGATGTCTCTCAGAGAGCCAGGCTTGTCAGTTGAGTGTCTCCAAAGGAGCAAACCGAGAACACTATAATGAGTGGAGTTAGTCACAGAAGGTAATATATGAGAAAATTGTTATAAAAGGAAAACAGAAAAAAAGAAAAGTTTTCATACCCAAATAAAAAAACTTAGATGACTACCAGACATGGGAGGTCAGTGGATGTGAGGGGAAGAAATAGACTAGGGTGATATTCTATATTAACTTGGTTGAAGGGAAGGATAGCGTTTTATGGAAGGAGGAGTCAAAAAGAAAACAAAAACAGGGGTGGAAGTAGAATAAGTTGCTGTCAACTTTGATAAGTACTTTAAGTTACTCAATTAAAAAGATTATCTGAGTTTTATATCACTACCTATGTTTAGGTGAAAAGTAAAGAGAAAGAACTGTTAAGATATTTTTTAGTATATCTCTTGTAAGGATTAAAGAGCAAAGATATGATTTTGAGCTATGGCTCACTTAAGCCCAATTATTGCATATTCATTGCCTCATATGCATGTGATAAACAGAAAAATAAATAAGAAAGACATCAGCTGAATTGAAGTATGTGCATTTTAGTGCTGAAAAAATTTTGAAAGAATATTGGCTCATTTGAGAAGAATGAGAATACCAAAACACTTCACTGTGTTCTTGATCAGCGTGCCCATGGAACTAGAGGCAGAAAATTCAACAGAATAAGGGGATACTATGAGCCCTCAATAAAATGATTTTTATAAAAAATATTAAAATAATAATACTTTATAATAATCAAGGAATCATGAGTGGGGAAGGGGGTAAGTGAGAGAAAAAGGAGGAGCTGATACCAAGGACCCAAACAGAAAGTAAATCTTCAGAATATAATGATGGCAACATATGTACAAATTTTCTTGTTACAATTGACACTGTAAGATTGATAAGAGCCTCCCATAAAATAAACTTTAAAACAAAAAATGAGAAAAGAGGTTTGTCAAATTATATTTTTATCAAATTATTCACATAGTCCCCTGTGAGTCAGAAATGATTGAAGGGCAACTAACAGCAGCAGTACTTTGCAATAGAGACTTACGTTTTTTAAAATAAATCATTACTCAGATATTTACTTTGAACACAATGATCTATAGCATATAGACTTGTAGAAAATTTCTTTAAAAAACGTTTTTGCATATTTTGTGTCTTTTTCAAAATGACTCAATCTTTTTTCCCTGAAAAGGTTCAAATAGAAAATGACAAACTTTAAAGAACATTTATTTACTTACAATTATGTTCATCCTACATCCATATCATATTCTTCCTCCTTCTTGGATCCCCATTATTACTTATATTAAGATTTTTTATAATTTCATTTTGTGGATTATTCTCTCACTCTTTTGATATCATAACATTCCCAACCCATTTGTCCCCTTTCTACTTCACTCATTGTTGAGTTCATCTTTAAGAGCTTTACATAGGTTTATCATCTGCTATATTTTCTCACAATTCTTCATCATGGAAATTTAACATCTTCATCTCTCACTGATGAAGGGGGTTTCACTAATATATATATACACACACACACACATATATATATATCAATATGTTGAATAGTTTTGCTGTCTCTATACTTAGAATCTGATTCTAAGAAAAATGAATCTATGCAAGACACTCCTTGACAGAGTGGACAGAAAAATCACCTGAAAAGAATTGCAATAATCCTATCCTCCATCTCATGATTGAAGGCTTAAATTTCTGGTGCAGTGTAGAGTGATCTTTTTTACAATATTTGGAAAACACCATTATAACCAGTATAACAGAGATTGAATTAAATAACTCATTTGTCAATAATTAGGATTTATCATGCTCTGCCATTAATATGCTGGTTATGATTCCATAATACTGACAAACTTGTTTCAAAAAGTTTGTGGAAATTCATGCAGCAATTGATTACTTAAGTACGTTAAATTAGGGTAGCCCCTATATTTTTAGAAGTATTGAAATATTTTGCCTATTATAAGCTCCTTAAGTCTGCCACATTATTTATGAAACAACATCAAAGAGCAATAAGCCAGAGGAAGTAGTTAATTGTCTTCTTGGATGACAACTGTGAGATTTTCCCCAAAGCAACAGAGTGATATTATTTCATCTTTATTCCTTCATTGTAGTTCCTCCACCACGTGTTCATAATCCTTACTGTATTGAAAGTTGATTTGTTTTGTCTGTATTTTGTTTTTGTATTAGATGTACTAATGAGTAAACTTTGATTGCAAATATTTTTCTTCTTTTTTGAATAACATTGCAATCTCAACTTGTGGAAATCTCAGGTGCCTCTTGATGTCATGTCAGAGTCTCAAATTCCCTGAGGGGATCAATTCTTGACCCACTGCAGCTCTTCTCATCCACAAAACACATGCACTGAGTTCTCTACCATCCATTCACTTGAGGCCAGGTCAGATTATGAAGCCCTCAAACATGGAATGCAGTAATTATATAAATGATTACTTCAGATATTACCAAACAGTGCTAGCATCCAATGAAAGAAAAGCATACAGTCCTTACTGATGGGGTGAGAGGGAACCTATCTTACTGGAAAGATTGGATTAACTTCTGCCATGGTTTCAGTGAATAGTGACATTATAGAATAGTTCAAAAAGATTACTTCACTTGTCTTCCTGTATTTCACTGAGTGGGTCATTTCAATATAAAAGTTATTTGTACAGTACTGGATTAATTTATGTTTCCTATTTTTTACAGTTAAATCATGCCCAAAGATATTTAAACAATCATCAACAATCTCAATTTTAGATCATTTACTTCTTTGTTTCCAACTCTCCATTGTTCTCCCACCCCACTGTGCAATCTCCAAGTAACTATCAACCAAGCCATGATCTCTATCATTTAACCGAAGCTGAATTTCTTATACAGAAAAACATTGAGATAATTGAAAAGCAATAACAACAGAAAACCACTAAAGTTCCAAAACAAAATCCACATTAGTGCAGAGAGAAACCACAATGAAAGAAAAAGCAGAATAGCATACCATGTTTTCCTGAAAATAGTCAGGGTCTTAAATTTATTTTTCCTCAAGAAGACACCCTAGGGCTTATTTTCAGGGGTTTTTATTTTTTTAAAGTATGGTACAATAATCTACTTTTATTAAAATATAATAACTTATCTTTTCTGAAACATCATCATAATTCTACAAACCCTGAATTCCATCTTGAATTTCTTGAGACTCTATTTCCTTTAGAGCCATTGGCAATAAAGCTCTCATTAAAATGAGCGGCTCTTATCTACGTTTCCTACTCTGAGTGCATTGGTAAAAACAAGTCAGCGATTTTATCCAATGATTTCTCCACCCAAATTATAAACTCTTGCAGGCTAGGTTTCACAAATTTTCCATGCTGGTTACTTCTCATTCTATTTTTAATGGACTCGTTAATTTCCACGTGCAAATGGTCTTTGAATGTCTTGTGTATTGCACTATCGAGAGTCTGCAGATAGGTCATGTTTGAGCAGAAGAAAAGGGCTGTCCATGTTGTCACCTCTCCCAGAGGAAATGTGTGGGTTGAGCAGACAGATTGCGTAGGCACACCCATCACTAGATTTATTCTCGGGCTTGGGCTAATATTGCGCAAATGCTTAGAAATCCTGTTAGGGCTTATTTTATGGGTAGATTTTATTTTGGGGGAAATGCGGTGGAAGCTCTACAAATTTGGAATGAGTCAAAATGTAGATCAAGGAGAAGGTGTTCCATTTTGACCTTCTGGCATCATCTGGAGGCAACCCCATGAACCACCAGGAATCTGAGGGAGCAGCAGTTGGAACTGAGCAGTGGGTGTCCAGTGGGCATGCTGGCCTTCTCCACTCTCTAACTGTCCCTGCTGTCTCTCTCTGGTGTTTGGTGGTTTTCAGATCCTTACCTATTGAGTTGATGTCCACAATGATGGCCAACCGGGTTTTCTCTCTTAATGTTTACATCCTGATGGTTGGGGATAACTTTCTTAAGATGTGGTCTGTCAGGAACTAGAACACCTACTAGTTCATTCTTAGAGAATTGCAATATCGGTGTCTTTCCTAGCCTCACTCTCAGCCCTTGAGACCTCCCAGGAGCTCAAGATGTCAAGATGCTTCTCTCTCTCTCTCTCTCTCTCTCTCTCTCTCTCTCTCTCTCTCTCTCTCTCTGTTGTTTGTTCCCTTCCCAAAAGTCCTTAAGTCCTTTTTTCTACCTCCAATAAAGCATATCTTCACTTTTCACCCCTAAAAAAAATAAATAAAAGTAGAAACATCTCCATCCCATTTTTAATCCTCTTTCCAGTGCTCACAATGGTAATTTATCCTTTCTCATCTCCAATAGTTTTGTCTAATGCTAATAAAGCTGTTTTGATGATTCTGGGACTAAGAAATATATATATGTACATGTTTGTGTATATATACATATATATAATTTTAAGAATATTATTTAGAGAAGCGGTTTAAAAACACCTTTGGTCAAAGTCTGATACCTTCCTTTTGACAGTGTAGCACATATTAGTTAAGTCTCTGATTTACCAGGTTGGAACTTTTCCTCAACTTTTTATCCTAAAATGTGGCAGACCTCATACATATTTCCATTCATAGCTATCAATGGCCTGATATCAAGAATGCTTTAAATAGTAAAACACTTATCCCACTAGAAGTATTGAATTACTGCAGAGGCATTGGTTCAGAGGAAGTGTCTCATAAAAATTTTGTTCACTGATGTCTGTGAATACTGGCCTTTTAAAATAATCCATCAATAGTAATTTGTGAAGAGAAGTAGATGATTGTATTTTGAATGTCAAACATATTTTTTAAATCTATGTTATGAATTATCTAGTTTTATCCTTTCCCTTTCCATGTAAATTGTGTTCTTTCTTTCTATTTTAATTCATAAGTGGGCCCTCCAAAAGAGAATAGTAACTTTGTGTTTCTTGAATTTGGCCGGTTTACCAAAAATAAATCTGTGGATTCTTTTACTGCGCATTCCTATGATTTACTCATTCTATGTACTTTTGTACCTTCAGGGACCTCAGTGGTTTCTTTTATTGGCGCAGACTCTAGCAGCCACAGCAGTCTTCCCGCTCATCCAAATCCACCCAGCGGTAAGTTGGTGCACACTGAAGTGTCCAGGATCCCTTCATCATGCGAGAGGTCATTGGCAGCATAATCCTGCTCTGTTTCTATGCTTGAGAATGCCTAGAAACAAATAACAAACTCAAGAAAAGGACTTCCTTCAGCTGAAAAATATAAGAACTTCACAGGGGAAGCCCAGTATCAAGTTATCCATATCATGCCTAGGTCTAAACAGAGTTAAGTGAAGGATAAATGAGATAATATTTCTACTTCAATGCCATTTATTATCAGTATAAATCATATCTAATTCAGAGTATAACAGAGAGAAAGGTCACTCCACCCTTTGAAGCCTGGGTACATGCCACACAGAAGTACTGGTGGGAATATATGTAAATAATCAACAATCAATCAGAATTTAGTATCGAGTTGTACTTCATAGAATAATACTTAATTTCTTATGCCATAAAATTTAAGACAGATTTCTTTTCATTTCCTCCAAAATGAAAACACAAAACAATAACAAATTCATTTGTCAGTTTTGTCAATGACTTTCTGAAGCATCTAGCAATGTGTAAGCGTTATGCTTACTGAGCGATGTCCTACTCCCATCCTAAGAAGGCACATAATTTTAAAAGTACATATAAATTTTTGGCAGTGTTTCATATCTTTAAAAAGAATATGAAAATATTTACAAAATTATCGGCAAACTGAAACTACAGTGAAAATTACAAAACATACTGATGGCAGCAGTGAATATTGAAAAGAAAGAATAAAAGCTTGGGATACTCTGAGGAACTATCTAAAGGAATTCAAGCAAAGTAATTTGAAGAGTGCATAGGCACATGGTAAAATATAACAAATAAATTGAGACAGTGAATATGTAATCTCATCTTTGTGAATGTTAAATGTGTTCAAGATACTTAGTAAAGTGTAGCAGTGATTTTTCCAAACTAATGTTGCCTCTACTATGAATACTTTTCTCTATTCTTTTAATTTTTTTATTTATCAGTTTGATTGGTACTACAATACTTTCTCAAAACTTCAATAATATGAAAAAGAGTTGTGCAATCATCACCAATTTCTATTTTAGAATTCTATTTCTTCTTTACTCTACTTAGTGTTACTAACTCTCCATTAACACCCAAAACCTCTTGCCATAATCCAAGTAACCATCTATCCTGTTAAGAATCTATTGGTTAAAATACCCTAGATTTATTATACAGAAAGACATTCAGAAAAAGAGAACCAATCCAAACCAAAAATATCCAACACAAATAAAGTAACCACCATCCAAAAATAGCAGGATAAAAAAGAACAGATTTTAAAGATATAAAACGGAGATCAAATGATAAGGTGTTACATTTTTTTACCTCTGTGCATCTTCTGGAGTTAGCACGGGAGCTGGCCAATAGCCAAGGGAGCCAGCAGTGGGGACAGAGCACCAGGCATCTAGTCAACACATTGGCCTTCTCTTGTCTCTTTCAGAAGGGCCACATGGAAGTGATGATCAATCTAGAGGGTGATATAAGCAAGGATGAAACACTTAACTATCCTTTAGTTCTTTTACATTTTCTCTCTTTACTATTATGGTTTTAATTTGCCTTATTAACTGTTTTAGACCTGTATATGTTCATTTATATAATTAAGAGTACTTGATGCACTCTTCAGAAGGGTCAGTGGAGTAATGATTCCCTGAGGATATGGGAAAAGCCAGTGGGGAGGATGGGGGAGGGGAAGCTGATAGCAATGATGAATGTATAACCACCATTGAGGGGAATATATAACAGAATTTCAGGTGAAATTATACATGGGATGGTGTAAGATATGGCAACTAATAATAATATATAACAATAAGGGCTTCAGGGGGTCAGTGGGGTAAGAAATGACAAGGGGAGCTCGTTTTAAAGAGTTCAGGAAGAAAGAAAATATATTGATATTGATGGGGGCAGTACTTATAAAATTATGCTTGATCTAAGTGAAATATGGATTGTTGCAACAGCCACCAGAACTCCCAATAGATAGACTAATAAAATAGAAAGGAAGAAAGAAACTCATGTTTCAGTTGATTGATACATTGCTTTGCTTTACGTCACATTATAGAATAACTACTCGTGTTGGGAGAGATGACTGGAAAGAATAGCTCAGTCAAGTTAATACATAAAATTGATCATCACCCCACTGGATGCAGAATGCAGCACATGATATTAAGGCCACCTGCTACTTTCTGTTTAGTTTTCCCCAAGTTCAGTGGCTGGCATTCTAGTAGTTGGTTTTAGGTGCCGTTGCGCCCCTTCTGACTCATGACGACCCTGCACACAAGACAATGAAACGCTGCAGTGCTGTGCCCTCCTCACACTTGTTCTGCTTGAGGCCACGTTTGCAGCCACTGTATCAGTCCCTCTAAGGAGGGTGTAAGAGGCACCAAGAAAATGGTTACTGAATTGCTGACAGTAATACAGACAGTCACTACAACCTATGGCCAAATACTGATTGAGTTTCATTTCAAAGACAGCCATTGGCAAAATAAACATTTTAACATAATAAAATGCAAGATATTGCTAGAGAAATTAAAGAAGTTTAAATATGCACAGATACAAACTGGAAGATAGAATATGGGTAAAATTTCAATTTGTGCAAAAATTTATGTATAAGCTAATACTTTTACCTCAAAATTCTAGGATACTCATTCTAAGTGTTTATAAGCATGGCATAGTCTGAAAACTTAATTATGGAAACAAAGTACAAAATTATAAGTCCTCTGTTTCCCAATTTCAAACTTCAAATAAAGCTACACTTATCATGACATCATGAAGGTGGCACAACAAGGAGCAATGTGATCACTTCAACAGAGTTGAAAGTTCTAGCAGGTAATGTTTATATTTAGGTTCAAATAATATTTGGCAGCCATGCCAAACAATTATTTGGGGAATAGATAGTCTTCTCAACAGGGCAAGAATAATTGCAGGTTTCCAAAACTGCAATTGTTTGAGGTTCAGGTTGCCAAATAGATTAGATCTTCACTTCCCAGTTCTTTCAGATTCACAAATAAATTTAAAACTCTGTTAACTTATTTGCAACTCTTAACTTATTATTGAATAGATTGTCTCAGTTGTTTCCTCAAATTGTTCTAATATTTATCTGATTTATTTTTCAAAGAAAATGATGGATGTGTGCGGTAAGTCCTCATCTTGTCACAGATGCAAAAGATTAATTAGAAGAAAATCAGTACCTGAGAATGTGTAAACAAGGTTCTTTGGATTTTGGTAATGGATGGTGAAAGAACTTTTGTTCATGGAATGAAGAAATTTAATTTTTGTTACTTAATTTGAAAACTTGCTTCTGTAGATTATTAACTGAGTTTTGCACTTTTATCTTTCAGTTGAACAAAGGAGTGTAAAATGTGAGTATTTTTAAACCATATATTGAGAAAATAGCCAAAGAAACAGGAACCCTGGATGACCTGAGAAGGCAGTGCTTAATATCCTGCTATGTATAGAAATGATTGGCCACAGAGTAATTTTATTTCACTGAAATTCTTGTCTTACTGGAAAGTTGCATCTAACTTTGCAATGACTCTCTTGTTAATTAGAAAAAAAACATATATAAGAAGAACTACTTATATCCATTCTGTAGTACAAAATATAATTTAAGAGAAACAAGTTTTGTTTTAAACCCAGAAAGTCAACATTATACATAAGGCATATTTTTCAGTTTGGGAACCTACTTTTTGTGGATCTGGATTATTTTGTGTGGAAATATTGATTCATAAACTTCTAATAATATGTAAAGTCTCTATGTCATGCCCAAATTATGAATTTCATGCATTTGTGGAGGACAAATAAAATCATTGTAGTTTTATCTGCCTCCCATTTAATAACAATGTAAATCATATCAAATTCTAAATATGTAGGACCCACAGATCATTACAAAATATTTAATATATGAATAATGTCATACAAAAGAATTGGTGGGAATATGTGAAAATAGTAATTAAAAATAAGATGAGTTTTACTTCATGAAATATTGTGTTCTCTTTCTACAGCGATAATCCAGATGTTTAAAGGTGAGTTTCTTTGTCTTCCTCCATAAACTGAAAGAAAACAAGAACCAGTTCAACCCACTTCAAATTTCCAAAATATTGTTCAAGTTCCTAAAAATGCTTAGGTTTTAGGATTATAGAAAACTATCATACTCACATTTTAAGAAGAGATAATTTTTAAATTTCTGAAATATTTCATGAACATTTCAAAGAACCTGGACTACTTATAAAAATATTAGCAGCATAAATTTCCTGTGAAATCACAAAATGTGTGGGAAACAGAGGAGGGACATATGACAGAGGAAAATGAAGGAGAAAGGCAGGACCCTCAGAGGAAAAGTTTAACGGAAGCAAAACAAGGTTTTTAGAAGAATGCATAGGTGCTCAGTATAAATGTGGCAAAAGCACCCAGACAGCATACAAGCAAACGCAACTCTTTGGCAATTGCAACTGTATTCAGTATGGCTGTAAGAGTTTAGTTGTATAGCACTACCAAGGATTGAAGAGGTCTGTTTTGCCCAATTAAAAATTTTCTGTAATGTGTCTTAGATTCTCTCTTTGCACGTGTGCATTCTAGAATCCATCTTTGCTGATATCTATTAATGATTTGAGATTGAAAGATCACTATGGAGCACTTGAAGAAGATATGGCTGGCTATTCTAACTAGATTCAGAAGAAGACATGGAACAATAAATATCATTTCTGGTCTGAGTCAGATTGATTCTGTTTATAGCAAAGAATACCAGAGAGGCTAGTTTGTCTTGCACAGACTCTACACAAGTATTTGAGTGCATCATAACAACCCTAGACAATGTTGTAAAGAATGTGAATACCTTAACACATAATTGTGTTCACACAGAATCCACACATAGATTAAGAGGCAGTTGTTCAAACAGAACAAGGGTTACATCACTATTTAAAATCAGCAAAGTTTGTTGTCAGTGTTGCATTCATTCACCATACTTATTTCACATACCAGCATGGGAGGAAGATTTTAATGGTACTTCCATATTAATTACAGACTGATGAAATGAAAGAAGGTTTAGTTTACATAATCTATAAATCAAGCCAAAATTATGAATACAATGCATTTGAGATCCAATAATATACTTGTAGTACACTTTTAATCCCATTTGATATTAATAGTAATCAAATCAAATTCAGAGTATGTAGAACCTACAGATCATTACAAAATATTAAGCCTATGAACATTTTCATAAAGAAGGATTGGTAGGAGTATATGTAAATAATAAATTTAAAGTAATTTCACAATTTCTGTCATAATAGTTTTCTGTTTTTTGCAGACTTAGCACGGAAATTTAAAGGTAAGTTTTTTTGTCCTCTTAGACAAAGAAAACCAACTAGAACATTCATCTCATCTCAATTTTGTCAAAATCTTTTTAAAGTTTGTAAAAATGTCTAAACTTTACACTTACAGAACAGTGCTATGCACACATCCTAAAAAGCAACATGATTAAAAAGTAATTTCTGAAAACTTTCAGAGAGTTTGCAGTGAATGGATTTATAAAAATTATTAACAAGATGGATTTATTGTGAAATCACAAAATGTGTAGGTCACAGAGGAAGGAAATATTGCAGAGGAGGTTGAGAAAGAGGAAGAAAAGAAGGAAGCCAAGCAAAGTGTTTGAAGAATGCACAGCCTTCCGTATAAATGTCACGAAACTATCAAGGCAGTGCATAAGAAGACCCACGCTTTGTGAATATGAACCACGTTCAGTGTCCTTGTAAGAGAATAGCTGTGCAGCACCACAATGGAATTGGAGAGATCTTTTCTGCCCAACTAATTTTTCTGATACTATAAATGTTTTCCCCTAGATTCCAACTTTGCTCATGTGTAGCCTACATTCCATCTCTATACATATTTACTTAGAATTTGATATCTAAAGTTCACCATTGATGTATAAAGGCAGTACTAGCAGATATGAAAGCAATATTCAGAAGAAGACATGGAAAAAGAAATAGCTGTGCTGGGCTGAGTCAGATCCATCTCGTTGGCAGTAGAATATACCAGAGAGAGACTTGCTTATGTTACATTGTCTCTGACAGATATTTGTGCGAATCATAACAGTTATAGGTACCATAGCAAAGAATGAATGCCTGGACACAGAGTTGTGTTCATATATAACCTGGACATAGATTCGGAGGCAGCTATTGAAGGACAACAAGGAGATGCAGCATGATTTTAAATCAGCAAAGGGTTGTGTCAGGGTTATATTTTTTAACCATCTATTTCAAATACCAGCGGGGTCAACTATGGAAGATAGGTTTTAATGGAGCTTCTTGACTAAGAACCGACTCAGAAGACAAAATAGATAATAGTCTATAAAGTAATTATAGCATGCAAAATCATAAACACAATGTGTTTGTGGAAAACAAATATCATATCATTATTGTAACAGCATTTGATGTTAATTTAAATCACATCAAATTCAAAGTGTTTCAGACCCAAGATCATTCTAACATATTAAGCTAATGAACAATGCCATAAAGAAGGATTAGAGGGAATATATGTAAATAATAATTGATTAAAAATAAATTCACAGTGTCACTTCATGAAAGATTGTATTTTTTCCAGATGATGTGGATGAATATGAAGGTAAGTTTTTTACTTCCTCCCCTAATAAAATGCGAAGCAAGAGTAAATTCATCCTATGTCAATTTTGCCAAAGGTTTTTCAAGTGTCTAAAAATTTCTATTTCACAAGTACAGAACAGCATTATGCTCATATCAAAATTATCCCATGAAGCAAAATATTTTTAGATTGTCTGAAAACTTTATATACATTTTGAAGAATGTGGCATTATCAAATTATAGCCAGCTGTATTTCCAGAGAAATAAAAAAAATATGTATATGGCAGGAAATGGAGATATTGCAGGGATGATGGAAAAGGAAGAAGAAGAGAGGCAGAATACCCAGAGGAAATGTTTAAAAGAATCCGAGCAAGATTTTTTCTTTACTTTTAAGAATTCAGCATCAAATATAAATACAACAGACATGCCATGGAAGTTTAAAAAAAAAGTCTCTTGAAAGCTCAGCATGCTCAGTGTGGTTATAAGAGAGAAGTTGTGCCGTCCTCCATAGGAATTGAAAAACTTTGTTTTGCTATGGTAAAATTTTCTTGCACTGTAAATGTCCTTCCATAGATTCTGTATTTGCACAAGTGTAGATATTTATTAAGGGTTTTGTATTTAAAAACTTCTATGGAGTACAAGATTCTATAAGCACAATACTATATGTAGAAGATTCTATAGGTAAAATATTTAGTATTGCAGGAAACACCAAGCAAAGATGGAAAGCTTACACTGTACCCAAAAGAACAAGGGCACAGTCCACAATTTCAGAAGTCAGCATATGAGCAAGAACCAAAAGTATTCACAGGAAGAAGTTCAAATTGTACTGAATGCATTAGCAAGAAACAAAGATCAATGGACTCAGACTCAGTCCCGGAGTTGACGAAATATTCAGTGAGGTGTCTCAGAAAGCTAAAGAAACACTGAAAGCATTCACTTGTGTATGCCAGGGAATCTGTAAGAAAGGTACTTGGCCAACTGACTGGATGAGATCCATTTTTGTGTCCTTTCCAAGAAAAGATGATTCAACAGAATGTTCAAACTATAGAAAGATATTGGTTTCACACACAAGCAAAATCTGGCTTAGGATCATTCAACAGTTGCAGCAGGGCATTGCAAGTGAACTACCAGAAGTTTGGACTGGATTCAGATGAGAGAGTTTTCACTGGTGATACCAGACAGATGTTGAATTAAAGCAAAGGATACCAGAAAGATATTTACTTGTGTGTCATAGACTATGCAAAGGAATTCAACTTTGTGGACTACAATAAACTGTGGAAAACCTTGAGAAAAATGAGTATTTCAGAACACTTCTTTGTGCCATTAAGGAACTTGGACATAAATCATGAGGCAGTTGTGCAGACAACAAAGGAACACAACAAAGTTTTTAAGATCAGGAAAAGTGTACATCAAAGTTGTATCCTCTCCCCATACTTGTTTCATCTATATGCTTAGAAAATCATATCGATTTTTTAAAGAAGATTTAAAGAAGATTGTGGCATCAGTATTGGAGGAAAGTTATTAAAAACCTGTGATGTGCAGGTGATACCTTGCTTGCTGAAACTGAAGAGGACTTGGAGCCCTTGCTGATGAACATTCAGTCTTGTAGCATTCAGTGTGAATTATAACTCAGTGTAAAGAAAACCCAAATCCTCACAACTGGTCCTAGATAACACAATGGTAAACAGAAAAGTTTCAAGTTGTAAAATATTTTGTCTTATTTGGATGCACCATCAATGCTCATCGAAGCAGCAGTAAACAGATCAAAAGATGCATTGCATTGGAAAAGTCTGCGGCACAGGACCCTGTAAGAGTGTTGAAGAGCAATGATGTTATTTTGAGGACACGGGAGTGCCTGATCCTTGCCATGGTATTCTCCATTACATAATATCCATGTGGAAGTTGGGCATAATATGTAAGACTAAAGAAGTATTGATGCATTTGATTTGTGGTGCTGGAGAAGAATAGTGAAAATATCAAGGACTCATAAAAGGCAAAGGCGATCTATATTGGAAGTAGTAAGGCCAGAGTGCCCCGTGGAGGGAAAAATGGCAAGACTTGGACTTGCATATTTTGGACATATTGTCAGGAAATGCCAGTCCCTGGAGAAGGATGTCATTTTCAGTAAAATGGAAGAGTGGCCAAAGGAGGAACGCCCTATATGAGCCAGATTGACAAGGTGCTACATCAGTTGTCTCAGGCATAGGAAGAACTGTGAGGATGGCTCAGAACCATGCAGGGTTTGATAATGTTGTGCATAGGACCCTTGTGAGTCAACACCAACCCTGTGGCAGATGACAACAAAAACATCAGAGTTTACATCCTGAGGATACTGCCGGATCTTCAAATTCGATTCAGAAGAAAACAAGGAATGGGAAATACTTTTGCTGGGCTCAGTAATATTGATTTTCTTGGAAACAGAGCATACCAGAGATAAACTTGTTTCTGTTACACTAACAACACATAAGCATTTGTGTGCATCCTCATAACTTTTGACAACATAGCAAGGAATGAATGCCTGAAAACAGTTATCTTCAGACAGAACCTGGACATAGGTTAAAAGACAGTTATTTTAACAAAGCAAGGAGATGCAGAATAATTTAAAATCAGCAAATCAATCGAGTTCTGTTAGAATTGTATTATTTCACTACACTTATTTCAAATACTATTCACGCTCTCCATGGAGGATAGAAATTTTTTGCAGGGAGAAAACAGTTTTACCTTAATAATTTTTCTAAACATTTTCACTTATGGAACTCCTCTTTAGTGTGCAAACCTGTCCTTTATCTACCCCCCCCACAAATCCTTTTGTTAGTACCTAATTCAAGCATCATATCATTCTACTATTCAATCATATTAAGCAATGCTCTACAATTGCTAAGAAAATTAATTTCAAAATATTTTCTTCCTTCCTTGATATCAGCTCCCTAATATACCACCTGGTATACCTTCCAGGAACATTTATTCTAGATATTGTCTTTGTAGATTCATTTTTCCAACATTACATATGCAAAAAAACGTAGAAAAATATATAACAAATGGTCAAGAAGGCTACCAAGAGTGACCAAATTCATCAGAGAGACATCTCAATATGGGGGTAAAAACCCCAGAAAATATTGAATGCAGATCAAGCATAAAAATCAAAAAGGATATCAAGAGGCAAGATTTTAGCCATTCAAAACAGATGAGTAATTTTAATCTTTCTTCTCTTCAATACTCTGCCTGGTAACCAGATTATTTGCATTCTTCAATTTTGGTTAGAGAGAAGTCACTGAAGGCTTATTCCCTATGTAGATCTTGCAAATGTATTTTGGGCTCCCGCTGTCATCCATAGCCTTCTGCAATCTAGAATCACATAATTTAATCTCTGGTTCCATCCCTCTCCAGATTCAGATAATATAATTTGCAATCCCCAGACCATGATGGTGGTGCATTTCTTCCATGTGGGCTTAGTTTCTGCTTGTTTGATAATAAATCTTTAAGACATCAGATGCTATTCTTTTTGATAGTGGGGCATTATGTAATTTCTTAATCACTAATTACTATAATTCTCATATCTTTAGTGCTTACTTCATGAGAGTGAGAATCGATTAAGGCCATGTATAATTACTGGTTATTCTTAGACTAGAACTTGGATTAAGTATGGAACCAAAAACCTATCCTTAATCTATTAATTTGGATATTGAGCATGTGTAGACTAACTACATATCATTATACCTGGACTATTGATTTTTACAGAATAAATCCAAGAACCACATAAAGCAGCAACTAAGCAATTATCAAAATTGGGGAATGTGAATAATCTATGCTTCTGCCCCTCTACTATCATAGCCTTCCAGTTCTATCTAATAAGTCTTGCTAGACCAGACCATATACACTGGTACAGATAAGAGCTCTCAAAACTCAGAATCCCAAACAGATAAACTTCTCAGGACCAATAATGAGATTAGCAATATCATGAGGGTGGAGGAAAGCTGAGGGGAGAAGGGGAAGAAAGGGGGAACCAATTGTAAAGATTGATGTACAACCCCACCCAGGAGACAAACAACAGAAATTTGGGTAAAGGGATACAGTGAATGGTGTAAAATAGGAAAATAAAAATAATTTATAACTTATCAAGGGTTCAAAAGAGTAGGAGTGTAGGGCAGGAGTGGGGAAAAGAGGAACTGATACCAAGGTTTCAAGTAGAAAGAAAATGTTTTAGAAATTATTATGGCAACTTAAGTATAAATGTGCATGAAACAATTGATATATGGATTGTTATAAGAACTCTAAGAGCACCTTAGACTGCCAAATTAATAGAAAAAAGTGTTCTTGTGTTTAGGGAGTATATGGGACCACTGCCCATCTGTTTCAGTAATACTAAGCTTATAAATATATGTACATAGGTCTGTTTCCCCTTCATCAGATATAAATATGTTACCTTCCTGAGATGATCACTGAAGACAAAGCAGGTGCATAAGCAAAGTTGATGGTGCCCAGCTATCAAAAGATATAGTGTCTAAGGTCTTTAAGCCTTGAAGATTGTCAATTGACCATCTGTATGAACAATAAAAAGTCCACATGGAATAAGCACACCAGCCTTTCTTGACATGATTGCTGAAGACAAAGTGATGCATAAGTAAATGTGGTGAATAATGTTGAAGGGGCCCAGCTATCAAAAGCTATAGCATCTGGGGTTTTAATGGCTTGAAGAGAAACAAATGGCCATCTAGCTGAGTAACAACCAAACCCATAAAGAAGAACACAGCAGCCTATTTGATCATGAGGTGTTGAAGGGTTTAGCTGTCAGGCATTAAAGCACAAAAAATCATAATACTGTGAATGAGGAAGAGTGCAGAGTGGGTACCCAAAACTCATCTGTGGGCAACTCGAGATACCCTTACAGAAGAAGCATGAGCAGGAGATGAGCCCGTCAGTGAGCAATATAGCATTGATGAAACATAAAGTGTTTTTCTAGTTCTTAGATGCTTCCCCTCCCCACCACCCTGGTATCATGATCTCAATTCTACCTTATAAATCCAGCTGGACCAGAGGATGTATACTGGTTGGTATAGATAGGAACTAGAACCACAGAGAATCCAGAATAGATGAATTCAGGATAGATAATGGTGTTAATGGTGATACCAGGAGGATGCAGGGAAAGTAAAGGAAAAAGTGGGGACAGATTATAAGGAGCTACAAATAGCCTCTTCCCTGGGAGACAGATAGCAGAGAACTGGGTGAAAGGAGATGTTGGACAATGTAAGATATGACAAATTAATAATAGTAATTTATAAATTATCAAGGGTTCATAGGGGCAGGGGTAAAGAGGGGAAAAACAAGAAGCAGATACCAGGGGCTCATGTAGAAAGAGGCTCATGTTTTGAGAATAATGCAGGAAATAAATGAACAAAAGTGTTTGACATACTGAATTAATGTGTGCATGGTGATATGAGTTGTATGAGCCCCAATAAAATGATTTATTAAATTTCAAAAGAAAAAGTAGAAGAAGAAATCCTTATGTGGTTGGCCCCGAGGTACACAATGAGAGTTGATGGTCAGGCAATACTCACAATAATAATCACTGACAAAGTCAGACCTGGGACTGCCAGAACTAATTCCTATCTTAATATAGCACACAGGGCATTGAAGTAGTCGGTATATTAGTCAGTCGACCAACAGATACTATTTGTATGCTTTCTCTTTTGCTTCTTCACATACCATATAATTTCAGTCTTATTTTTCAAGTTACTATTGTGTTTACAGAAACTTGGACTAATGTGGCCTTTTAGAAACATAACACCAGGGGTCTGAACTCTGGTGGTGTAGTGGTTGTGTGCGGGACTGTGACCCACTGGGTTGGAGGTTCAAATCCAGCAGCAAGGCTGGGCCTCCGACTCCCACCACCAGAGGGCAGTGATGTCCAAAAGAAAGAAAGGAAGGAAGGAAGGAAGGAAGGAAGGAAGGAAGAAAGAAAGAAAGAAAGAAAGAAAGAAAGAAAGAAAGAAAGAAAGAAAGAAAGAAAGAAAGAAAATGTAGCCCCAGGCATACACTACCCTTAGAGTCCTTATAATTATTGTTGGTCTTTTCCCCTCTAATTATGAAAGTGGGAATGATTCCGCGTTTTCTAAAAACAATTATGTTCTTCCCTTTTCCAAGACATGTATACTCCCTTTTCCTACTGCTGACTTGATTTCCTGCCCCCCAGTATCGCTCATCACACTGATAGGGATGTCTGACGGTCTGTGAAGATATTGTGGTCATCCTCCCTTCCTACTCTCTCCAAAATCCAATTCCAGATAACATAAGGACTCCTCCACAACAGTGACCTTCAAGGTACACCCATAGAGAGGATGCTGCATGATTCTCTATTAAGCTGTCTGGTCAACCGGCCTGTCCATCAGACTGGACAACTTGTGTGCCTGATCCTGCTTCCCGTCCTATTGTTCATCCCTACAGCATTGCAAACATACGTTGTTTGTTCTTTTGTGATTGCCTGTCTTTATTCACCATAATAGTTTCCCTCCATGTCATGAAGTGCTTCATCACTTTTTTGGAGGATGTGTAGTATTTTGTAGTGTATATATACCAAAGTGGTTTTTTTTATCCATTTTTCTACTGCTGGGCTATTTCTGTGAATTGTGAATTCTATTGTGAATTGTGCTGCAATGAATATGGGAAAGGATATGTCTATTTGTGAACAGTCTCTTATTTCTTCAGGTTATATGTCCAGCGATGACTTTGCTGGGTAGTATGGTATTTATATTAACACCTGTTGTAGGAATCATATAGTTTTCCATAGTAGTGGCACAAATGTAGTAGCACTGTATAAAACTGACCATCTCTCCACAATGTCTCTAACATTCTCTCTCATTCTTTCCCACGTTGGACTATTATTGTGAATGTTAGATGGTGTTCAATAATGTATCATTATTCTTTTGATTTTCATTTCTCCTAAGACTAGTAAAGGAGAGCATTTTCTCATGTGCTTGTTAGTCACTTGGGCATCACTGTTTATAAATTGTCTATTCAGGTACTTTGCCCTATTTTTATGAGCTTTATATGTTGGTTTTTTTCTTGTTATGGGCTTGTAATATTTTATAATTTTAGTAATTTTTTCTTGTTATATTCTTGCTAAATATCCCTTTCCAATCTGTGAGCTCTAAATTTACTCTGTTGATATAATATTTTTATGTACACAAATGCTCCACTTTTAAAAGATCCCACTCATCTTTTTTTTCTTCCACTGTGTATGTTCCCTTTATTACATTGATAGACCATGCATGCCCTGCACTAGAGCTTTTAGACATGTTCCAGAGTTCTGGTTGAGTATCCTGATATCTTTGAATTTTAAATTTAGGTCTCTGATCCACCTTAATTTAATTTTTGTGTACAGTGTAGGGTATGGGTTTTGTTTTATTATTCTGCAGATGGATATCCTATTTTCCCAGCACTAATTATTGGAGAAGGCATCCACTTCCCAGCAAATGCTTATTGGATTTGTTGAAAATCGGTTGTCTATAGGGGAATTTTTTTTTAATATCTGGGTTTCTGCTGGTTCCATTTGTCTATGTACCAGACTGTTTTGATGAATGTAATTCTAAAGTAGACTTTGAGGTCAGGTAGTGGAAGACCTCATACTTCGCTTTCTCTTTAGAGAAATCCTGTGCTAATCCTAGGTCGCCTCCCTCTCCATACAAAGTTGGTAATTTGTTATTCCATTTCTTTAAAAAGATAGTGGTATTTAGCTCACGAATGCCTTTGATTTTTTAGATTAATTTTGGTAATATTAATTTTTATAATATTGAGTCTTCATATACTTAAAGATGACATATCCTGGCAATTGTGTAGGTCACTTTGGGTTTCTTGTATTAATGTTCTTTAATCTTCCTTTTTCAAGTCTTTTATTTTTTTTTGTTAGGTTTATGCCTAGATATTTCATTGTTTTGTGGCTATTGTGTAAGGTATTATTTTCTTGAAGTTTTCTTTGTAACTCTTATCACTAGTATATACATATCCAATGTTATATTGACCTCTGTTGTTTTGTTTTGCATTTGATATATGGTCTTTATTATGCTGAGGAATTTCCCTTCTATTCCCATCCTGTTGGGTACTTTTATTAGGTATAGGTGTTGGATACTGTCGACTGATTTCTTTTCATCTTTTCATCTTTTCATATGCTCATGTGGTTCTTACTTTTTTCTTGTTTATAGCATGGATTACATTAATTGTTTATTGCATGATGAACCATCCTTGAATTCCTGGTATGAATCCAATTTGGTCATGATATATGATTTTTTGATATATTGTTGAATTCTTTTGGCCAGGACATTGTTGAGAATTATTGTTAGAGAAATATTGATCTGTAATTTTCTATCTTTGTATATATTTGCCTGATTTTGGTATTAGGTTTTTGTGGGGTTTTTTGCTTCATAGAATAAGTTTGAACATTTGTTGGCCCTTCCAATATTCTGAAAGAGTTTGTATAAAATTGGTGACAGCTCTTTTCTGAGTACTTGAAAGTATTATCTTGTGATGCCATCTGGTCCAGGGCTTTTTTGAGTGATGGAGGATTTTTTAATGATGTTTCCTACTTATTTTGTTATGGGTATATTCAAGTTTTTAATGTCCATCTTAATTAATTTGGGTAGCAGTATATTTCTAGGTCTTTGTCAATGTCATCTAGGTTGCCAAGTTTTTTTGTAATGCAGGACTTTTTTGTACAACACTATCCATGTTAATGCTATGTTATTGGGAGCTAATTTTTTCAATAATTTTATTGGGGGTGTCTTACAGCTCTTATAACATTCAATATATCATCCGTATCAAGCATATTTGTACACATGTTGCCATCTTCATTTTCTAATATTTCTACTTCAGCCCTTGCTATAAGCTCCTCTTACCTCCTCCTTTTTTCTAAATAAATCATTCAATTGGGGGTTCATACTGCGCCCATCAGGATCAATATGTACATCAATTGTATGCAGACCACATTTGCACAATTGTCATCACTCTCAAAACATCCTCGCTACACTTAGGGCCCCGGTACAGCTCCCTATATTTCCCCTCTCCCCACACCCTCTCCCCCATGCACCCTTAATAATTTATAAATTATTATTACTTTTTCATATCGTATACTGTCCAATGTGTCCATTCACTCACTTCCCTGGTGTCCATACCCCAGAAAGGAGGTTCTATGTAGATCCCTGAAATTGGCTCCCCCTTTGTTCCTCCTCCTTTTTCATTTAACTCCATTAGGTAACAACAATTTCATCTATAATTCCAGATATTTTTGTAGGCTCTTTCTTTACCTTTATTACATTTCCTAGCATTTTGTCAATTTGTTGATTCTTTCAAAAACTAGCATCTTGTTTTTTGGTGTTTCCCATTATTTTTCTGTGATCTCGCTTATTCATTTGTTCTCTCATTTTTATGACTTCTTTGAATCTGCTGTTTATGCTGTTGGCTCTTCTAATTATCGAAAGTCTTGTGTTAAAATGTTGAAAACTATTTTCCTCTTTCTCAATGTGTACACTAATTGCTATATACTCACCTCTGATTACTCCTTTTGCTCTGTTCCATAAGTTTTGGTATGTTGCATTATCATTCTCTTTTTTCTAGAAACTTCATAATTTCATCTCTTCTTACGGCTAATATCCAGGCTTTAAAAAAAAATAGTTGAGTCAACAGGTGTTTGTTTTTATGTTTGCATTCTTTTTACTTTTGATTTCAGATTTTATGACTGTGATCTGTGGAGATAACTTGAATGATCTCTATGAGCTTGAATTTGTTAAGACTTGCTTTATGGCCTAGCATGCATGTGGTCTATTTTAGAATATGGGCTACGCACATTGGAGAAGAATGTGATTTCTGTTTGCTTAGTTTTGTTTGCCATTAATTGGAGGAATCTGCAAATATCTAAGAGGGCGAGGTATTTTACTTTGTTATTCATTGCTTCAATTTATTTATCGTGTTTTCCTAGTGTTCTATCTTTCCTTGAAAATAGTGTATTGATGTTTCCTGCTATTATTGTCGATCTAGAGATTTATCTTTTCATCTCTGAGAATGTTGTTAATGTATTTCAAAGGTCTTTCATTGGGTTCATATATGTTTATTATGGATATGTGTGATTTTTCTATTGTGCCTTTGATCATTTTATGTAGTCCCCATTCATTTCTCTCATTATATTATTTACTTTCAAGTTTGTTTTAGGGAGATAAATATTTCCACTCCTGTCTTTTTTATTAAAAAAAAATTTCTTTTTATAGCTCTAATAACATTACATTCTTCCATTGTGTCATATATATTTATATTTATGAGAGCACTGAATCCTAACTACTAGACCACCAGGGACATATTCATATTTATATTTACATAAATATAAACATATATATTTATATATGCTGCCATCATTATTTTCAAAACATTTTCTTTGTATTTGAACCTTTGATATCAGCTCATTTCACCCTTCCTCCATCCTCCCTTCTTCATACACCCTTAATAATTTATAACATTTTTTCATTTCTTAAACCAAGTGCTACCTCCTGTCATCCTGTTTTCTATCATCCATCCCCCTGGGAAGGGATTATGTGTAACTCATTGTGATCATTTACCTCTTCCCCTGCCCCTACCTTTCCTTTACCCTCCTGGTATCTCTATTCTCATTTTGGCTCTGAGGAGTTTATCTGTCCTGAATTCCCTGTATTGTGAGCTCTTGTCTATACCAGGGTACATGCTCTGGTCTAGCTAGATTTGTAAGGTAGAATTGAGGTTGTGATAGTGGGAGGAGACATTAAAGTACTAGAGAAAATTGCATGTTTCATCAGTTTCCAATCCTGGTTTTTAGTTGTCATTAGCTTAGTAAATTTCTTGCTATCCTTTGACTAACAGTTTAATTTTGTCTGTGAGCTAAATATTCTCTCTTGAAGGCAGCACATTCATGAATCTTATTTCCTAATATAGTCAGCTTTTCTTTGTATTTTTATTGATTCATTTATTTCATTGATTTTCAGTGTTATTATAAATTCTCCACATAGGTTGGTTGTCATTATATTTGTGTTTGGTGTTTTTCCTCCTTTTTTCCTAGTGTATGGGATGTTACTTATGTATTTGTTTCCCCTCTAGATATGTATTGTTTTGTTGGGTCAGGGGACAGGGCTTACCTCAATGCACAGAAAAAACAAAAAAAACTTGAGATGCAAAAGTACAAAAGGAGTTTATTTTCCTGCTTAAGCTAGGGCTCAGTCCTGCAGCTACCTAGCGTAGAGGGGACCCAGTGTCCCCCTTGCAGAAAAAGAGCGAATATGCTTAAGTAAGGTTTATATCGGAATAAATGGGGTGGTCCTTAGGGGCAGTTCTTCCTGTTTCCCACCCCTCAGTCTTATTGGAGGAACTGCCTGCGTCCAGAGCTGGTATTTGCTGATTGGTAGGTAGTCCCGCTTGTCTCCCCAGGGTTGGCCAATGGGTGACAGGTGGAAACCATTTCTTTTGCAGTTCTGGGGGTTGTATCAGCTTCAGGGATGTCATGAGGTTTCTCTGCATTCCTTTTCCAGTTCTGGGATATATACATAAGGTAGCTTGTAAACTGCGGTGCAGAAGTGAGAGGTTTAGCAAGTTAAGGATTACAAATTTGTTTCAACTTGGTTCATAGGATTATAACTTTGTCTAAGTACCATTAACTGTGCTGTATTGACAATTTTTATGTAAAGGCTACTAATTTATTAAAAATACAGGGTCCAAAGGTTAATTAAAAGAGCAGTATGATTACTGAGCTAAGAATAGACGATGCTAGGGTAGTATATGGTGAAGAGTTGTGAAACCACCTGGCAAACCAGTTTTGTCCTTCTAATTGAGCTAACTGTCTGTTTTCAATGCCTTCTCTAATAATGTTCATGGAGTCTTTTACAATTCCTGAGTGATCTGCATAAAAACAAGTCTTCATTTGAAGTGACGCATAATCCTCCTTGCTATAGGAACAGTAAGTCTAAACCTCTACTGTTTTGTTTACTACCAAATACTACCTCTGAGAGGGAGGTGAGAGATTTTTCTAAATAAGAAATGGAGGATTCTATTCTAGCTAAATCTTCAATTATAGCACTACGGAGATAGGCAAATCCACTACTTCCAGTACTTAAAGCGGCTATACCAGTTCCAGTTCTGGCTGCACTAATACCAAACAAAATGTCTACAGTCATTGCAGTGATAGGTCCGTGTCTGTTTCTCATGTGGTGAGTGAGAGACCACTGTAACCATCCTTCCTCTCCAGTGTGGTAAATATTTCAAGGGAGAACAATATTTATGCAAAATTCTGAAAAAAGGTTAAGAAGACTTGTATATAAGCAAGGGAAAAGTCCACTATTTATACAAACCCACCAACTTCCATTTGTGGGAATGACCCCCTTTAAATTGGTGTTAACATTTGAAGTGGCATTTATACACTGAGAGGAGAGTTCTGGTGGAATTTTTGACACCCTGAACATTTTGGATAGTGAGGTCATAACCTTTTTGTTCCTCCATGGGTACTCACTGGGGTTGTTGTCATGGGTCTGTAAAAAAGTACTGATAGTAGCAATAGTTCCATAGAAGGGTGGTCTGACATCACAACAGAGCCAACAACTCTTGGTAATGTTAGGACTAGTTTTGTTAAGAGTTAAATAGGTGGCAAACAACACATTGAATAAAGGAAAATTGGCTAAGCTGTTATCAATGACGGGAGGTTTGGGTTTGTGGATAGCTGTCACTGGGATAGGCCTAGAAGACATGAGGACTGGACTCAACCCTGGGGGTGAAGGTGGTGCTATCACTTGTTTAGGTCCTACTGGTTTAGAGATAGTGGGTTGGACTCGAGTGGGTATTACTGCTAGACGAATTAAGATACACTGAAGGTTTGGGTTGTATAAATACAGAGCCCATGATACCCTGCACAGTCATTCATCTCGTTTATAATGTTTTTGGAGGATAGTAACACATACTGTATTGTTAGCATTTGCACTAGAGAAGTAGGGGTGTTTAAACTTTATAGAAACATATTCCTCTTGAGACTCCCATTTCAAATTCCCATCATGAGTGGTTACACAAGTCCAGGAGTAGCTGTATGGTCACTGACTGTTGCTAGAACACATTTGCTCTAGGCTTCGTCCCCAGGACTTTCCTCTAGCAGTCTTGCCAGGCCATGATACAGGGCACACATAAAACCCCCTTTCTGCATAGTCAGTCTTTCATCATAAAGAGCTGCTTCACCCCATCTGGGTTGTCTTCCACCGAAGTGAGGACGATCTCCTTGATACCCAGCTATAGAGACGGATCAAATTTGCTCCAAGTTAAAGCAAAGTTCAGGATATTGCATAAACCCAGCTGGGTTAAGTTTACTTACGGTGAATAAAACTATACTGCTGTTTAATTTTTTTTACCACTATTTAAATTTTTTAAGACCCATGTATGATTACTAGGCTGGTGTGGGGAGGGGTGGATGACTAAAGATATTCCAACGGCGAGTAGCATCCACATTTTCAGCCTCCACGGAATCATGCTGTCTCCTTGAGCAAGTACCGCTGATCTGCTTGGTAACACGAACTGGGAGGGGGTGGGTGGGGTGTTGTGTTGCTTTCCACACTCCTGCAAGGGATTTGGCTGAGCGTACGTGACTTTGGTGGATCCAACCAGCTACTCCGTCTACCTTTAAGTCTGTGGGGGAGTTTAAAACAACTTGAAACAGTCCTTTCCATCTAAGCTCTAGGGTTTTACCGTGGTGTCTTTTGACGCAGACCCAATCTCCAGGCTGCTGTGGTTGACAAATAGACACGGTGTCAGTCTGTTGGGCGGTGTGTTGATATGCTGTTTGTATAGCAGGCCAAATACTAACCTGCACCTTCTGGAGGGTTGGCATAACTTTTAACAGTTTGGTGGGTCCTGAATAAGGTGGATTGGGTTCCCTGAGGATCATGGGGGGAGGTTTCCCATACACAATTTCAAAGGGTGTTAATCCAAGCATGTAAGGGAAATTCCACACACAGAATAAGGCGAAAGGTAAGAGAGTCACCCAGTTCTCAGCAGTCTCTGAGGCTAACTTAGATGAGGTCGCCTTTAAAGTTCAGTTGATCCCTTCTCCTTGCCCACAGCTCTGAGGATTACAGTCACAATGTAGCTTCTGATCTGTTCCCAGAGCTTAGGCCAAATTTTGGATGACCTCGCTAATGAAAGCAGGTCCATGATCAAATCCAATTACTTGAGGCATCCCACGTCTGGGTACTATTTCTTCTTACACTTTCTTAGCTACTACCAGGGCTGTTTCCTTCTTAGTTGGGAAGGCTTGAACCAATCCTGAAAAGGTGTCCATAAAAACTAGCAAATACTTGTAACTATATCTTCCTGGTTTGATTTCAGTAAAATCCACCTTCCAACTTCACCGTGGTTGCATACCTCTTTCTCTGGCTCCCTGATGCACATTTACTGATCTTCCCGGCTTCATTTCCTGGCAGACACGACATGGGCTCACCAGTTGTTCAGCTGCATGTCCTTGATTTTTAAACTGCAGTTTAGCCGTTTGTAGGAGCTGGAGCATTTGTCTTTTTCCCGGATGAGTGGTGCTATGCAAGTTGCGTAATGTTTATTGTCCTAAATCAGCAGGAAGGATGAGGTCGTCCTGTGCTTCTATCCAGGAAGAGTCGTTCTCAGGTATGGCATGCAATTTTTGGCCCACAGTTTCTCTTCTTCAGTGTAGCTGGGTGCTGGTGGTACAACGCCTATCCCTGGTGAGGGAAAACGGACAAGGCACACTTGCTCATCTGGGACTGCTTCCAGTCCTCCTTGGACAGCCATTTTTCAGACTTCCTGGGTTGCAGCATGATTGGCCCTGGCTTCCAGGGAGTTGCCTTTCTGATATCCAGGTGTGTGCGTGACCGCTCCAGCCTTGGGCCAGGACACAGCCCCTAGTAATTGCAATACCTCGTCCTTGGTTTTTATTTCTTTCCCTTCGGCGGTGCTAAATCCTCGTTCCCTGTACAAAGCTCCTGTTACGTGTACAGACCCATATGCATGTCTACTGCTCATATATGCTGCCAGTCTTTTACCTTTGGCCAAGTTGCAAGGCTTTTGTTAGAGCTATCAGTTCAGCTTTCCGGGCCAAGGTGCCTGGAGGAAAACATTCGGCCCACACAGTCCTTCCTTCAGCAGCGACTATCACAGTTTCTGCATACCTTTTTCCGTTTATCACAAAACTACTGCCATCTGTAAATCACACCAGTTCACTCTTGCGGAGAGGCTGGTCCCCCAGGTCTCCCCATAGCCAGTAGAGCTCGGCTAGGATGTCAGCGCAATCATGTTCAACTGGTTCTGCCGTGGAGTCTGGCAACAAGGTGGCAGGATTCAAAATGGTAGGAGAAGAGTAGGTTACTTGAGGAGCATTAAACAATGGTCCTTGATAATGAGAGAGCCGGGCACTGGAGATCCATCTCCTGGGTGGCTGTTTCAGAACTCCCTCTAACGCATGAGGGGTGCATATGGCTAAGTTCTGTCCTAAGGAAGGTTTGTCTGCGTCTTTTACCATCATGGCCGTTGCGGCAATAATGCATAAACAAGCTGGCCATCCAGCCACTACAGGGTTCAGCTTCTTTGATAGGTATGCTACTGGTCCAGCTTTTGAGTTATGACCCCTTTGGCAATCCTCCTGTCTTCAACAGCAAATAGAGTGAACGGCTTGGTGGGGTCTGCTAAAGTGAGTTCCAGAGGTTCCAACATTGCTCTCTGTAGAGTTTGAAAAGCATGACTCATAGCTGGGATCCACTCCCATTGTGTGGACTCTTTAAAGCCTTCATAGAAAGGTTTGGCAATTTCTGCAAACCTTGGGATACACTGCCTACAATACCCTACGGAGCCCAGAAACTCCCTTACGTGGTGGGGATTAAGATGTTTAATATGGTTTGCTTCATGGCTTCAGTTAACCAGCATTTCCCACCTCTCAACTTGTAACCCAAATATGTTACTTCCTCTTGACAAATTTGTGCCTTGTTAGCACTGGCGCAATACCCCAAAGCTCCCAGAGTCTGCAACAGGCTTCTAGTTCCTACTACACACTTTGATAGAGTGGGAGCAGCCAGAAGTAGGTTGTCCACATATTGTAAGACTGTAAGAGAGGGGTGCTGGGTTTGGTACTCATCTAGGTCTTCAGGTAGGGCTTCTTTGAACAAAGTGGTGGAGATTTTAAATCTCTGAGGGAGTCAAGTCCATGTCAACTCTCCATGAAACCCCCTCTGTTCATCACTCCATTCAAATGCAAAGATTTCTTGACTCTTAGGAGCCACGACAAGGCTAAAGAAACATCTTTTAAGTCTAGTACAGTATACCATATGTGAGACGGAGGCAAGGAGCTTAATAATGTATACGGATTTGGAACAGTGGGGTGAATGTCAATCACCCGTTGGTTAACTTCCTGCAGGTCCTGCACTAGCTGGTACCCTCAACCATCAGACTTCTTAATGGGCAGAGGAGGGGTGTTACAACTGGATTTACACTTGCACAGAATGCCTTTCTCCATCATTGCCTGGATGATGGGAGCAATTCCTTTTATTGCTGCCAGAGGCAAGGGGTATTGTCTAATGTGGATGGACTTGGCCCCTGTTTTAAGTTCATTGTAAATGGGAGGCCTGTGTTGAGCCCATCCAGTGGTGCTGGTTTCTGCCCAAGCCTCAGGAAACTCCTGTAACCAGCAGTTGGTTGATGGGTTTGGCTGAATTTTAATGGGCTGAAACAGTCTATATCCATCAGCCAGGTTAATAGTAAGAATCTGTACTGGTTTCGGCTGATGACTAGGAGCAGTTAGAGTGTGGCCTTTCGAATCTGTCAGCCACACTTGTCGTTTTCAAAGTGTATGTGAGCATTTAATTTGGTTAACATGTCTCTTCCCAATAGGGGCGTTGGGCACTCAGGGATAAGCATAAATGAGTGACTCACCCGTCCCACACTGAGGTCGAAGTTGCGGTTGGAGATCTATTGGTAATGGGCTGGTTCCCATTGCACCTTGTACCCAGCTGATGTGGGAAGACATCTGGCCTCCATCCTGTGTTAAAACCAAATGTTCCACTCCGGTGTCTACCAAGAAATTCACCGGTTTCCCCTCCACTATTAAAGTTACTCTTGGTTTGGGGAGGAGTTCTGAACCCCGTTCTCCGTATTCACTATCTTCCTTGGTTCCGGCAAGTACTTTTCTGTCTTCCTTCCGTTGCCCTGTTTGGGAAGCTCCCCATATGGAAAGAAGCTTTCTTTCTAAATCTAAGGTTCCCTTCTCAGGGCACTCATGCACCTAATGTCCCTTCTTCTTACAGTAAGCATACTGATCTTTCCTAAGTCTCATTCTAGATTTCCCATCTCTTTTATATATTTCTCCAGCCCACTCCCCATTTCTTCCTGATGTGGCAGCTACCAATACTCAAGCCATCTATCGTCTTTCATGGTTTCCCCTGCCTGAAACTTTCGATCTTCCAGCCGGTGTCTTTCCTTCCTTTCCTTTGGGGTCTCTCTATTATTATACACTTGTTTCAGAAACCTGCAACAATTCCTGTAATGTCTTCTCCCCAAATCTCTCAATTCTCTGGACCTTCTTCTTAATATCAGGAACTACTTTATTGACAAAAGCCATCACGACCGCAGCTTTACTCTCCACTGACAGGGGGTCCACAGGAGTGTATAACCTAAAAGCTTCTCATACCCACTCCAAAAAGGCTGCCAGGATTTCCTGAGGTCCCTGCCAAACATCACCTACTTTGGTCAAATTGGTCAGCTTTCTTACTGCCCCTCGGAGACCCGCCATTGGAGTCTGGTGATAAACTCAGAGATGCTCCCTATCTTCTGGGTCATTGATATCCCAGGCTGGTCCTTCCAAAGAAAACACTCAATTAATTGTTCCTGGGTTGGCTGTGGGGCGACCATCATCTCCCAGTTCCAACTTTCTAGCTTCTTGTTAGATGCGCTCTCTCTCCTCGGTGTTGAAGAGTACCCTAAGGAGCTGCTGGCAATCATCCCAGGTGGGTTGGTGAGTGAAGAGAATAGAATCTAAAAGGTTAATAAGATCCCTGGGGTTACCTGAAAAATTGCCATTTTGAGATTTCCTTTTATACAAATCACTGGTAGAGAAAGGCCAATATTGTAGGATTTGATCTCTGTCCCCCTGAACAGGCCCAACAGCCCGGAGAGGAAAGGCATGAACGGGGGGAATGTGGCACCAGTTTCTGGTGGGGGAGGCATCACGGCTGTCGGGTCCACGTCGCGGGTCCATCTTTGTCTCCCCGCCCCCCGTGGGTTCACCAGGTTGGATAACGACTGGCCAGGGGATCCGGAATCTGCTGGTTGAGGATTATAAGAAATTGGTGACTGCCACTCCTCTTCAAGGGCCATTATCTGTTAGTCTTAGAATTTAATTTGTTAGTTACCAGCATCTGAGTCTGAAATGATTTGATCCAAGTCAGAGGATTTCACGCTAAATCGTGACGCACTAAAATGTAAGGAATCTGGTCGGGATGGCCTGTGCGTTGTGGCCGAAAAATAACCTCTTTCACTTTCTGTATTACTGGGAACCTAAAAGTTCCTTCACTCGGCCATCCAACTCTGAACGCTAATCATTCTGAATGACAAAAAATAGTTAGTTTCCCTTTTTCAACTTCTACTGAAAGATTATTAGCCCTAGATTTTACATCCTTAAAATTCTCCAGAACTAAATATATCAGAGTGCTCAATGAATGTTCCATAACTGAAAGGAAATAAAGGGTTAAAGACAAGACTAGTGACAGAAAAGCAACATATCCAAACAAATAGCGACACGGACGAGATGAATAGGACCACAAAATGTCAGCGTTTGCGGACCCACCACGGTGCTGAATGCCTTCTCTTCTGAACAAACCCAGATTGCCAGAGAACAAAACCTACCACAGGAACAGAAGGACATCTCCTTCTCCAAACCTAACCAGTGACCGATAGAGGTTAGGCTGCATAGCTTAACCTTTGTCAAGCCAAGTTATAAAAATAATGCACTCCTAGAGGACCAGTAAAATCACTGCATTGTTATTTTAATCTTATTGTTATATATTTAATTTCTATTAAAATCAGAATATGCCAAATCCACAGATCATTCCAACATCAATAGGCTGCAAACAACAGAATACATAATGATTGGTGAAAATACATGTAAATAACAGTGAACTAAAAATAAGCTCATGATTTCATAAAAGATTGTATGTTTTTTTTCCAGACAGAATACAGATATTGAAAGGTAAGTTTTTTCCTTCCTCTAGAAACAAAATACAAAATAAAAGCAAATTCATACTCTCCGTCTCTCTCTTTTTTAAGTTAGGGAATTAAAACATGGTGGCAACATCTCAATTTTTCCAATTTTTCCAAAATTGTTAAGTGTCTAAGAATGTCTAAGTTTTATGCTTACAGATCAGTTCCATTCTCACATCCTAAGGAGGAATATAATATCTAAAAAGGAACATTTCCTGAAAAGTTCCATTAACTTTAAAAATAACATATAGAATTACTTACAAAATTATGAACAAGCTTAATCCCATGTGAAGTCACCAAATATGAGAGTGACAGAAGAGGGACACAGTTTAGCGGTGATAGAACAGGAAGAAAAAGAAAGGCAAGAGACTCAGAAAATATTTAAAGGAAGCCAAGCAAGATTTTTTGGAAGAATGCATAGGTGTTTGATGTAAAGTAGATGTAAAGTAGCAAAACTATCAACACCATACATAACTAATCCTATATTATTTGTGAAAGCTGCCCATACCCAGTGTGTTTATAAGAGAGTACTTGTACAGCACTATAAAGGAATTGGAGAACTCTGTTTTGCCCAACTAAAGTTTTCCTATACCGTAAATAATTTTTCCTAGATCCTATATTTGCTCATGTTTACCCTAGAGTCCATCCTTACAAAGATGTATTAATGACGATAGAGTTAAAGAACACTATAGGGTAGATTAAGAGGGTACTGCCAGATATTCAAGCTACATTCAGAAGAAGACATGGAAGAGACATAGTGTGGCTGGACTGAGTCAGATTGATCTTGTCGATAGCAGAGGATACCAGAAAGAAGATTTCTGTGTGACACTGACCGTACACTGGCATTTGTTTGGACTATAACAACTATAGATAACATTGAAAAGAATGTGTTCATACTGCATTCATACATAGATTAAAAAGCAGTTGTGCAAACAAAACAAAAGGATGCAGCATGATTTCAAATCAGTAAAGGGTTGTGTCATGGCTGTTTTCTTTCACCATACTCATATCAGTTACCAGCAGGGTCACCCATGGGAGACAGATTTCAAGGAAACTTCCAGACTAAGGACAAATGGAGAAGTGGGAATAAAGATTAGCTTGCATAAAATAATCTGTGCCATGCCCAAATTATAAAAATAATACATTTATGGAAGATGATTAAAATCACTGCATTATTACTTTAATCTCATTTGATATCAATATAAATCAATCAAACTCATGATATGTCAAATGCACAGATCATTCCAACAAGTTAAACCTATGAGTAATGTCATATTGGATTGTTGGTGAGTATATATATATATATATGTATATATATATATATATATGTAATAATGAATAAAAATAAGTGAACAGTTTTATTTCATAAAATATTTTATTAATTTATTTTGTTTGTTTTTCCCAGAGAAGATACAGAAATTAATAGGTAAGTTTTTGCTTTCCTTTAGTAGCAAACAAAAAATAAGAGAAAATTCATACCAACACTGTTTTTTTTGGAGGGGGGGAGCTAGGGAAACAATCTATTGCACAGCTTTGATATCTCCATTTTATCACAATATTTTTCAGATGTCTAAAAATATCTAAGTATTATATTTACAGAATACTGCCATGAAACATACTTTAAAAATGAAATTTTCTGAGCACATTCATGAACTTTTGAAAGAATATAGAATTGCACAATGATTAAGTTGTATCTCATATGAAATCACAAAATATTTGGGTGGCAGAGGAGAGTAACAGTGAAGAGGGGATTGAATAGGAGGAAGAAGACACAGAAGACCAAGAATAAAGCTTAAAGGACAAGCAAATTTTTTTTGAGAATGCATAAGTGTTCAGTATAAATGTAAGAAAAAATATCAAGAAATTATATTAAAAAAACCCAATATGTGGGAATGATAGCAATATTCACTTTGCTTATAAGAGCATAGCTGTATAGCCCAACATAGTTATTGGAGAAGCCTGCTTCGTCCAATAAAGTGTTCCTGTACTTTACAATGTCTTTCCGAAGATTTCATCTTTGCATATGCGTTACCTAGATTCCATCTTTTCATCTAGTTACAAAAAGTTGCAATTTAAAAATTGTTATGGGGCCCATTTCCATTTTGATGCTACCAATAAAATTTTGGTAAACACAGACTCCCGTTTCCTTAGCAAGATGACAGAGTACAGTTTAACTACTCACATCGCACATTTCTTGGATTGACATGTAGTCTTTCTGCTACTGGAGTTTGCCTATGTAAAAGATAAATAATGAAAGAGAATTATTACAAGGGAAACTGATCTTAGTGGTACCAATATGGTAGACTTTGCCTTGGATGGATATATTTATTCCAATGATATCTCACATTCCTGTAAGAAAAAAGAATCAGAGCAGTTACACAACTAAAACAACTCGTGACAGAAACTGAAACTATTGTGAAGAAATATGAAGATCCAGAAACGACAAGACAAATGTATTCAGCCAGGGATGGTCAGATGTTATTGGACTACCTTATGAATAAACATGGTATCAGGCAGGAATATTTATACACTCTTTACAGATAGGCAAATTTCCAGTCTGAATGTGATAATAACTCAGAAGCAGCAAAGGATCTATATGTTTTTAGAGTGTTGGTTTCAGAAACTGACAGGAATACTCTGGGTTTCCTTTAGAGGAAGCTGGCCTCTGAAATCTTAATGCAGAATGGGGATGCAGACATGGAATACTTGAAACGATGAAAGAGATCATTGATAATAATTATAAATGAGTGAGTTCTCCACTCATTTCTTCATCAGTGAACATGGTGCATTCACTGGCCTGTTTTTTTTTTTTTTCTTCAACTGTTAGATTCCCTGGGTCACAGGAGAAAGAAATTCATGCAAATCATGATTTATGATCCAAGTGGGTTTTTATAAAGGACAGAAACTTCAGGTCTTACATTCAGGAACATGGGACCGCATCAGTCCAGGTAGACTAGAGGAACAAATTCAGAGACACGCATATAGGTATAAGAAAAGGGTTTAAATACAAAAAAATGTGACACTAAGAAGGCATCCCAATACAGTCCAGTGCAAAGTCATAAGTCCAATAATAACCCATATGCCCGAAGTCAGTGTATAAAATCTGCTTCCAACTCAGGAAGTCACAGGTCAGTGGGTGCAGAATTCTGGTGCTGGCAGGGGTCTCCCCATGGCTCCTCACTTCCAGGGCTCAGGTCCATCAACAGCATGCCACTCCCGCTTCAGAGGTCTGTCTTCATCAGGGCAAAGCCGTGTGGTCTCTCCGCTGGCTCCTCCAACTTCTTTGAGGCTGCATCTTGTCTTTTCCGTGATTAATCGTCTCTGAAACTAACTCCCAACAACTGGGGAAGATAGCTTCTCATCTTCACGAGGGAAATATAGCGAGATTTCCCTGGAGTCTCAGGTGAAAGCCATGCCCACATAGACACCTCATCGGCTACTCAATGGCTATCTCCAGATTAATAGGCTAGACTCCACCCCTATATTTCAATCGTAAAATTAACATAAGCACATGACTGCCACACCTGGGTCATGGGAGAAAGAAATCATGATTTATGATCCAAGTGGATTTTTATAAAGGACAGAAGCTTCAGGTCTTACATTCATGAACATGGTACCGCATCCCCACAGGTGAGGGCCCAAGGTCTGAGAGAGAGGGCACGACTGTGGCATAGCTGAGAAGAAAGTAGAGGAGCAGTGGGAAAAGAGGGCTTTGATCTCCCAATTCCAGCATTTTGGGGTATATTGACTGTGAGGCATGGTCAAAAGTACTGGTTAACCTCATTGGCGAATTAAGCCCACCTGGTCTAGATTGGGCCAATCAGATGTACCACCTACCTAGGTGTAGGGCCCTCTCCTAGATCGGGGTCTGAATTGGTGCATGGAGACACCTCTGGCCCCTGTTCTGCTACCTAACACAACCACCTTGAAGGCAGAAATAACAATATTCATCACTTCCTTTACCAGCCACAGTATCTTAAGGCAATTCAGACAATGTGCCCACATATCTGTGCTACCTGACTACATTATCTGTTACAAACAAAGACACTTGAAAATGCCAATAGGTGCTAAAAGACCTTAAGATTATTCAGCAGGAATCTCACACATACAAGGACCCAGTTAGAGGGTGTGTTGAATGCTGTATGTAAACTTTGACTTTGATGGAGCACAGCAAAAACTGAGGGAATGTGAATCGGTGCTTGTGATTGACTTCTTTCTGGTGGCCTGTCTTGAGTATTTCATTGAACATACCCACCTCTTCATATTTGAGATATTTTGTTGCATCCATCCGTGTATCAGCATTAACATGATGGCAGATAGATTGAACATGAACCCAGGACAGCCTGAAAAGTGGATTGTGAATTTGATTAGAAATGTTAGAATGGATGCCAAGATTGATTGTAAAAGAGGTCATTTGCTGATGGGTCACAATGAAGTCTCACCTGGTTAGCAAGTGATTGAAAATTTTTCTTAGAAGCCAGATGTTGGCTATGAACATTGAGAAGAAACTTAATGAGAATAGTAGGTCAGAGATGCCAATCTGGGCAACCCAGGACTCTGACACTTAACTGAAGTACTGGTTTCAAAAAGATAAGAACTCTAAAGATGCAACAACAAAGCCACTACATAAACTGGGAGTGTGTTAGTCTTGATTGACTAGAGAAATTCACAGATACACATATGCATGAAAGAGAGAACTATAAAAATCCAATCTTAATGGGTTACAAACTCTCTATTTTCATAATTCCAAATAATCATTTCAATCAGGCATTATAACAAGAATTATAAAAAGAAATTAGAATAAACAATGTAGAATCAGATACTAAGTTTACTTCTTAAAGCAGTCAACTTCAATCCTTATTTAGTTGATTTTAAACATTGCCTATTCTATTGATACAAAATATGGGATTAGGCACCTGACAGCATCAAATCAGAGCCAGACTTTTGGTCAGCCATTTTTATCTTCTGTTAGCCAGTTTTACTAAGCAGCTCTGAAAAATCCAAGGAGCGATTTTGTCCCATCAGCTCAAAATTATATATTGATCATATTAATTTTTGCCATTTAACACAGGAATAACCAATGACTACAACCAAAAAAAAAAAAATCAAAGCTTTAGCTTCCCACATTCTGTCCAGAAAACAACAGTAAACCATATGGACATATCTGACTTCCAGATAGCCTAAGAAGTAAAACTACCATGAGGCAGGTGTCAAACAAGTATCCCCTCTGCATATTTATAATTTGTTTCTCTAGTACACTACTCCCAAGGAGCCAAGAGAAAGAAATTCATAGGGAATTATATGTGTGTAAGAAGGAACTTTATATGAAGGAGTAATTGTACCTCAAAAAACATCCCAACCCCATTCAGATCAAGCTCATATGCCTGATACTAATCTGTAAATTGCTCTTCAAACTCATGCAACCCATGCAAAGATGCAGAATACAGAAAGATCACAGACTAGCGACTAGAAGATCTTGTGGATCCAGTGGTGGTGGGAGCATCTCAGCACTGGTTTGCTTCTACACATCACTTATTAACAAAAATATCTCAGAAGGAGTGTATCTGGCCTCCAGTGAGCTATTTATCACCTTCACACCTCCAATCTGTAACCTGATTGGCAGGCTAAACTCCACCCCTTCGCAAGTTGACAAGAGATTACTTAACTGCCACATCGAATGACCCAGACACCTAAGAAAGGAATATCTGGATCACTCCACCAAGTGAAGTTATTCAATATAGATAGAAGAAGGTAATTCTACCTGTCAGTTAAAACCACATGTTCAATTACAAAGTGAGGTTTGTGATTATATATCTTTCCTTTGTTATGTACAATATACCAGATACAATTAGATTCAGTATGCTTTCATTTTTATGTATCATAGATGCATGATGTTAGGTATAAGTGTGTTTTCATTTATGTCTGGAAATTATATGTGGTCTAAAGCATTGTGTATAAGGGTCAAGTTGGAAAGGGGATGCACTGTAATAGTTAGGTTTATTATGTGAACCTGACCAATAGGAACTTGTGGGATTAATCAGGTTGAAATTTGATTGGAGGGCAAAGAGATAATAGTTCTGTAAGACTAAACCCCACCTCTCTTGCTTTCTGGTGTTTGGATTAGTATGCTGCTCTTTAACTAATTCCCTGCCTCAATCTTTGTGTGACATGGACTATCGACCAAATCAACCCATGGATCATGAATTGTTTCACTAGAACTTGAGGTTCCTTCAAGACCTGCTTTTTCATGCTGCTGGTGTATACATCACTTAAGCTGGCATCTGATGGGTAATGCCATCTTTCATTGCTTGAGTTCGGTATCCATCTGGGCCAGCTCCTGAAGTATTGATCTTTGCTGACTCACCCTGCTGTTGGTTGGCTGTGGGCAGACTCTTCCTGACTTGATGAGGGAGGACTTGTCTGCTTCTGTGACCTTGAACCCAGCAGCTCACATTAGTCAAAGGACTACAAGTATATTAACTGTTCCATGAATGTAAGTTAAACTGAGTCCTTGGCACTGTTGGGTGAATTAACTAGCTTTTATATTTCTTCTCACAGTATAAACCTATCCATATGTATAATCATAAGTATCCTGATTTTGTTTCTCTAGAAAACTCTGCTTAACACAATAAACAGAAAATATTAAAAAATCAAGTCCAATCTGAAGTGGGGAGACCAGGTGACAAGACTTTAGCTGTTCAATTTGGATTTATCATATTTTCATATGAAAATACCTGGAAAATTTGTTTTGACTGCTATGACTGTGGAGTATGCTTTTACTTCAGCGACTTATGCCAGACCAACTGCTTTGTTGTTCTTTGCTTATCCTGAGTTTCTTTCCTCTCCATATAAAATTGGTACTTGGTGTTTCCATTTCCTCAAAGAATAATTAATGTATGGCCGTGAATTGGGATTGCATTGGATTTGTAGGTAACATTTTCACAATATCGAGTCTTCCTCTCCATGAACACAAGTTACTCTTCCATCTGTGTAGGTCTTCTTGCTTCTTGTAATAATTTTCTCTAGTTTCTCTATACAGCTCATCTGTTTCTTTGCTTAGGTTTATTCCTAGATATTTCAACTTTTGTGTGGTTTTATAAATGCTATTGTTTCATGTGGGAGGGGGTTATGCTGCTAACTCAGTTCTAATTGTTGAAGATATGTTCTTGGAATATTAAAAACTGTCCTCTTTTTCCATGTATGCATTAATTGCTTTATTCTGACCTCTGACAACTGCTTTTCCTGTGTTCTATAAGTCTTGGTTTGTTGTGTTATTCTCACTGACTTCTATCAGTCTTCTAATTTCATCTCTTATTTGGGTTATTCTTCTTTGAGTAGTGTATTATTGTGTCTCCCAGTGTTTGTCTTTATGTGTTTGTTTTATTCTATTGTTGATTTCCAGTTTTATAGCATTTATAGTGATCTGAGATGGTTTAAATAATCTCTATATGCTCCTGGAGAGCCTCTGCTGGATGTGAACCGCCATACCCATGGGCCACAGTCCCACACTCAACCACTACATCACCAGGGCTCAGCCCATGTTTGAAATTTTTAAGACATGCTTTACAGAACAGCATGAGATCTAATTTAGAATATGTGCTAAGTATGTTGGGGGGGGGAGTGGATTTTTTTGTATGATGTTTGAAGAACTCTATAAATGTCTAAGAAATTGAGTTGTTTGATTTTGTTATTCAGTGCTTCAGTTTCTTTTCTGTTGATTATCTTCTCTTGAGTGGGTTGTATTGAAATCTCATACAATTATTTTTGATCTCATGATATGTCTTTTCATCTTTTTAAGGATTTGATCAATGTATTCACAGTATTCCCAGTACA